>JAMBLF010001220.1:0-122404 GCA_030578115.1 Leucoptera coffeella
CAATGGTCTCTATCACAAATGTGCATACTTTAAAGTAACATGGGATATATTATCGTGTCTCCGAGGTTCTTTCGGTTACTGGTCGTAAGTTAAGTAAGAGATCGTTTGATCATTGCAGGTGGTAGGTGGAAATAATTAACTTATGTTCCATATTGTATTAAAAGCTTTATTCCTCATTAATAAAAACAAACCCTAAAGTTAAAGTCAGTCTGCCCGTGACCATGGCTGCTGAAACGAAGTCGAAACGTCGGGTTAATAAAGGTAACTTTATTATATAAAAACATACGCGATAAGTCCCGTTAGTTATTAATCATGAGTGTAAATCGCGAATCTCTTAAAACTATAAACCCTAGACTACCTATTTAAACTTAGATACTTACACCGCTTAGACAAAGATTGATAGGACCTCGCCTTACCAAAGAAGCCTTCAGACTGACCTCGAAGCAAGATGGATTAGCTAAGGCTGTATGGACCCTATTCTTAGATAACCATCATTTAAGCAACGGTGACAGAACCCGTGTTAAAGTGGATGTAAATAGAATATTAAGTAGTTTCTTTTTGCAATGGAATTTTCTAGGTGATGGGTTGGCAACGTGTCATCAATGTTAAACCTTATAAAAAATTACGGGGACTGCACTTTTAGCGTTGACTGTACCTATGATCATAAATGTGTTAATGAATTTAAAGAAGAAGAAAAATAGAATTGAAATACATAAACAAAATTTTATTTAAATAGTAAGTCTAATTAACCTTTTAAATATGTAAAATCTAGGCTTCGCGACTCAAATTTATTTAATTGTCCCCAGGGACCTTTCCAAGCGATTTCAATTCGGAGAATAGCTAAAGCCTTAAACACAAAGAAAGGTATTTGGGGCAGAAAAAAATAAGGCCATTTTCCAAACAATTACACCGTACTACGTGGATGGCTACG
The DNA here is from genome assembly GCA_030578115.1 of Leucoptera coffeella. Lineage (NCBI taxonomy): Eukaryota > Metazoa > Arthropoda > Insecta > Lepidoptera > Lyonetiidae > Leucoptera > Leucoptera coffeella. Next base: position 932 of record JAMBLF010001220.1, read on the forward strand.
ATGGTGAGCTTTTGGTGAATTAGGTGAAGAGAAAGCTCTGATGAATGACAGATTCTTAAAATTGTTTCGACATCAAGCTCGTAGTATAGGAGTGCTCGTAGTATAAGAGTTGTCGTAGTATAAGAGTGGTCGTAGTATAGGAGTTTTTGAATTTGTTTTGACGTTAAAGTCGTAGTATATGAATTCGTAGTATGGACGTTCGTAGTATCATTCAATGTTATCCTAAGAGACTAATGTAAGACATATACAGGGTGAAATTTTCATCACTGGCAATACTTCAAGGGTAGATTATATGATCAAAATTATGCGGCCTGGCTTAATTATTTTAGTACCCTCCAGTACAAAAATATGGAGAAAAGCCTCCTCAAAGTTTGGGAGCCAATTCAGAATACGTGGACGCCCTACATTATTTCATTCATAAGTTCTCATCCAATTAAACATCTGTCAACACCCAAAACAAAAAACTATCAACAACAAAGCAAACAACTATCAACAACAAAACATCCAAGTAAAAATTTAATTTTTTTGTAAACTCTCATTTCTGTTGTACCCAATGCCGTTCTAGGGTATGAAGAAAAGTCGTCGTTAATCATCACTACGGCTTACCTGCTGTTTAATACACAAGAACATAAAAGTTGGTTGAACATTACATGCCACCAATGAAAATTATCAAAACACATCGATTTCATCACACATACATTGTACATGATGCTAAAAACAATTCCCTTTCACTAGGTAGTTCTTCGATTTTAGTTCATTTTAATCCGTATCGATAGTTATTACAACTAATAACAAATAATTTCAAAACTTATTATCATCTTGCGAATTCCGTTGCTAAATTTTTTTACAATAAACAATTCAATTTCAATTCAACATAGAGTAATAACATTGATTTAATGGCCTGGTTACATGTCTTAAAAAGTACTAGAAGTATCAAGTACTTTTAGTGACAAAATAGTATTAACACATAAGTGAAATAAATTTATTATTAATGATTTACTTATCATTGTTTATTCTTCATCTCATGTATATTTATTAATTAGTTATACAAAATATTTAAATATTTATGCTCGTAGTAAGTCGAAAGTATGAAATGTAATGCACTTCACCCTGGCTGTATGACGCGATCTCTACTTCATCTTTATTTTATCTGTGGCTAATTTATTTATTTGATTGTTTGTTTTACAACGCTATGGCGGTTAAAAGTATTTTTGTCGTCTGAATTTATAATTTAATGTTAAATTGCTATTTCATAGTACAATAATGGTAGATTATGTTTATTAATGTTGTGAAAGTAAAACATGATTTAGTTATGTGAATGTAAATTCATACTTTAGTGGAAATGAAATTAATTACTGAAGTACTTTTGAGGTTATAATTGTCGAGAATTAAAACATAGAAAATTTAATGGAATCAAATGTTTTAAAGAACTTATCAAAGCGTTAACTAAAGGGAGATTAATAAGTAACCAGCATAGAATAATTACGCGATTAAATTAAGTACAATCCATAACCGGCTAATGTTCATGTTGTGTTATTGTGTGCAGTGATGATTATTTGGATTAAATAAAAGAATAGTGCGTAACATTGTCGTAATTAATGTTTAAAGGAAACCACATAAGTATGTTCTATTGGCTTCCTAACCTGTGAAAACAATGTAATGAAAAAATTTTAATTCAAGATGCTCCTGGTCCACAAACACTAGATTACCATAGAGAATGTAAACTTACAATTTATGAATGAATATGACCTTGGCAAGTAGTACGTTAATAGGGTACCCATATGTTACGGAAAATTTAAGATAAAAATTAAAAAAATTGTCCAATATTTCCAAAAAATTCCTACCTTTTTTATTATGAAAATGGGTTCTATAGGTGCTACTGATAGCCAGGTTAAAATATTGCCAGTGACAAATCTGTCACCCTGTATACAATGCAACGGTATTACTGTGTATGAGGAGGTGTATGAATATCAATGAAGCGAAAGTGGTTAGTCAGGGTCGGGACAGATGGGAATCCGTGATCTCCACCTACCCCTCTACAGGGAATCAGGCGTGATGTGTATGTATATATCACACATCTATATAACAAAGGTTTATAGTGGCAATATAGATTATGTATTGACACCTACCTTTGTTAACTTAATGAATATATGCTTTAAAACTCTTTCGTTATTTGTGTGCATTCGGGCAAAATTAGATTAGTTTATTTTCATCTTTTCATGATACCTCTTAGTTACCTCTTATGACATCTCAATGTATAAGCGGTATTGCTATAGTGGTTAGACAAACGCGTTCACTAATTAACCCTTGTGGGGTAGTCAGAGGTTTCCATCTCCGCAATTGTGAACTAAGTGATACATGACCATAGTCAGTATTCAAAGTAATTATAGTTGGTTATGTCAAATTAATAAACAAAAATTATAGTTATACGTATGCTAAATGTAAAGGCAAAATCAAAAGGCATTACTAAATTTATAATATTATATTTTATTACAAGAAAATATATAATATAGTATATTAATACCTACTTTACAATAGAACACAATTGAGACATACACCTGTCTAAGAGTATATTATTATACAAGAAAACGGGACTTATCGGGTATATTTCATAAACAAAGTATTACCTTTGCTACACGACGTTTCAGTCATGTTGCAATGGCCATGGTTACGGGTCAACTGACGAGCAAGCAAGATGTCTACGCCTCAATCGAAATGAGCGGTAAGATTCACCGTCCACCCTCATTTCAAGCTTCTTAATTCACTTCTACACACCATACTAACAAAGGATTATATGATGTTATTATCACTTTCATTAGAAACCCGAACTTTCGATTAAACCTTTTTGAAACTAAATCTGTTCCGTGAACGTAAAAATGTTCATGAAAAATGTAAATGTTAACTAGCTGCCTACCTTCCCGACATGTTGCAGGAGGCGACTAAGGAACTAGGGATATATGGAATGTACTGGGTGATCGACTAGAAACCTGTCACTAATGTTCCACATGACAATATAGCTCCAATATTTATGTTAAAAAATGCCCTGGAATATATTATATCTCCAAGATTCTTTTCACCCCGAAAAGGATAAAAGGACGTAAGTTAAAATGAAACTAGACCTTTGTACGATTTACCTCACTAACTATACCGGAAAATTGCAGCATTATAATAGTATAGGTCATTAATTGACCGCATATAGACGGTATTAATCTCGCGTCGAGTTTGCACCCACAGTTTGCTCCGAAGCAAGGAGGGTCTTCCGCTAACCATTGGAGGTAGGACCTGTTGAGCCATTTTAAATCGGAATCTGGAAATAATACAATAAATCATGGATTAACATAAGCTTGGGGCTTAAAATCTTAGAGAGTATAGTTTTAAAGAGTAATATAAACATATGTATATGAATACTCGTATTGTAGCCCTTAAAAAAGTTTAAATAAGTTACCAAATTGTATATAGTTATTATATATGCGGAAAGTGATAGCATATACAAACTTATACATTCACGTCTTTTAATCCCTGTCAGGATGGATAGAACCTTAGAGATATAATATCTCCTAGAACATTTGTTAGCATGAATATTATATATTGGGGTTGAAATGTCATTACAGAATATTGGTGATAGGTTGTTATCCCGTTGCCCAATACATTATATTCAACCCTAGTTCCTAAGTCGCCTCTTATGATACGCGGGGATGAACGGCAGATAGTTTTGTTTTTATGTCCCAGATTAGCATGGACAATGATTATAGAAAATAATTTTTATAATACATAGAATAATAATGAAATATCATTAATTCAAAGTAACACAAGATAACATTTTTTTATTTATTTCTTGAATAACCAACCGTCTAGCATGTTTTTTTCCAGGTAGTTGGACCATTAGGGATAATAACCGTCTCATCGGTTATAATATGCAATATTGTTGATACATTACTAGTTCATCACCCAACAAGTTAAGTTCTCTAAGTTTTATTCATATACATACATACATACATACTTTACTAAGTAATATAATCTAACTAACCTTCAGGCAAAACCACACTAAGTCTGGCAGTAGCAGCTCTCAATTTCTTGAAGTTCTTCGCTATCATGCGAACTGCAGCTATCATATTCACGAATCCACAATTCGATAAACTGTCCATCACGAAAGAGACATAGTTATGCTCCTCTTTTTCCTGGATAGATTTATACAAGAATTACATGTTATTCATACACCCCCTAGTTAGATAATTTTAATTGTAAACGTTTTGTATTGTATATGGTTATGTAAAATAAATTATTAAATATGAATATTCTTCTCAAGGCGGTTTTGCGTAGGGTGAAGAATAGAATACCATATATGAGAAGGTTAATGGATGTGCAAGGAGCAAGAGATTTGTCAAGATCATTCCAGGTGGCGATCGATAGTATCTGCCGATCACCTTAGGTATAGGCGTCAATATACGTACATAGAATTACGTGTACATAGAATTGTAAGAGAAATATAAGGATTATTAACAATCTCTTAATATGTAAGCTTCATCAATTTGAGGTGGATAAAACCTCAGAGATAACGTACGAGTACCTAAGGGCACCTTTAGGATAACGTCGTAGTCTATGATATATTGTATGAGTGGCAAATTGATAACCCAAGCTTCATAATCTTTTGGCAGCAAACGTCACTGGTAGTACGTAATGATAATGTAATGAAAGATGTAAAAGATATTGAGTATCAATTTATACTGAGGCTCTATCCACCCCAAAAGGGATAAATGGGAGCGAGTTAATGTAAGTTTTCAACTTTATACTCACGAGAAAAAAGTTTCTTATTATCATTAGCATACAAATGAACTCAACAGTCAATATTAAGTATATCTGAAAAGGGAAATAACGCTATTAGAGAAAAATATAACATTAACTAGACACGGCTGTTAGTTATTCGATCTTTTGACTAACTCAATAGGCTTTACACTCTTAAACTACGAGTATATACACACACATTCACGAATATTAACCCATGTGGAGTCGTCTGAACTTCGAGGATCCATTTCTGAAACTGCGGAGGTAGACACGTATGAATATGAAAACTATGCAGACTTCAAATTGAAACAAGATGGCATTGATGCATCGCCTTATAGCTCCACTTAATCTTAGCACCTTAGCTATAGCTTTAGAAAGGTAATCCATTATTGCCACAAACTGGTACTGTACTGCATTTAAAGAATGCTATTTAAAGTATTTGGATTTTGAAATTACTCGTACTAATACCAGACTGCTACTAATAACGTTACTAATAATAAACAAGAAGTCATCACCAAAAACTACCACTATACCTCTTCGGAGATGTATTTCTTCGGTCACTAGATTATATAAAATATTTGTGACAGGTTACTAGCTCATCGTGATATATATTTCCTTGAATGGCAGACCCTTTGTCGTCCATAAATCTAAGCTTGGTAGCATGTTTATATCACGGTACAATTTTACTTACAGGTTTCAGGAACACTTCATTATACAGTTTATAGCAGTTCCTTAGTTTTTCATAAGCATCAATTATTCGATCAAACTCTTTTTCAATATCCACTTCACTATCTATTGAAAATCTGTATATTATCGATTCATTGTCATACACGCGATTCGTGTACACTGTATCAGCTATACCTAAGACCTTACTAGTTATAGCCACGTAAATATTATCGAATTGGGCAAATAGAAGAATACTGGAAAAGCAAATGGTCACATCATCGGCCCTGGCTTTCATGAACCACAAAATATCGAAATTAATATCCTGACCGAATGGAAAAGTGCGCGTGTAAGACACACTTACTAGTATATACCAAATAAAATAAGCTATGAATCTAGTATATGGCACTACACTTTTAAATTCACTATATATACTCTTTAGCTCCGCTCTCAAAGTAACATAAGTTCGAGTATATACCAAACAATTGACTTCAATGAATAAAGCGTTAGAGAAATATAGAAAGAAACTGTATTTGTTACTTATTTTGGACCAGTTAGCAAAAGTAAGTACTATTAAAACGATCCAGCGCAAAATTCCTCTTAAAATCAAAAATGTTTTTACTGGCAAAGAATAAGCACTGCATTCCAGCATATAACCATAGAACCATGAAGAGTATTTGTCGAATAAATAAACTAAAGTGAATAAGGGTGAATCTAGAGAATTTTTCAGTATTTTTTTCACAGAATTTGAGGTTAGCATTATCAAAAAAACATTTCACTTTATTTTTCTTCTCACTAACATTTTTGTTATGTACATATGTAACATTTTACACAAATATTTTTAAAGCCAATACACCACTAAGTTTTACGTTGGATCACATTGTTTTGTTTTCGGTATAAAGTGTGGTTTTTTCCATTGCATTTCCATCAATTCTGAACTAAGTGCAGGTTTTTATTGAAATTAAGAGCCTTTATGACACAATAAAGTCAAGTACGTTTAATTACTTAAAAAGATCATATTTACCATAACTTTCCACTATTGTAAGTTCACCGCCCAGACTTGTAACATTGTACCATGACAGAATTTTATTTGTTTCTACATGATCAATAATATCAAGACTATTACGACTCTTGGGATATTCAGAACTTTGAGTAATTTCCGTTGTTGTGTTTCTGGAGGTATATATCAACTATTCATCAGATACTTAGCAGTTAATATGACAGATGGTAAGTCTATCTATCACCGTATATATACATACACGCATACTATTATGATTGTATGTGGATAAGTTAACAGCTATCTGTCATTATAACTAACAGAAAATATATAAAAAAAAACATTCGATATTTCATGTCCTAGAGTTGTCAATTGAGTAGTTTACTTTATTTAAGTATTAATTATTGTTTTTGTCACTTTCTTTTAGTTTGTTCTTCTTTTTTTGTTTTTGTTTTAATCAGTGTACTTTTTGAGTGTGTAGTTTGGCATGTTGTGCATACTGCTTAGGATTACAATCTGGATTTTTAGAACCAACATGTATTTTTATTGTGTTTATGTTATGATTGTTTTCTGTTTGCGAACTAAATTATAAATAAATAAAACTCGAAGGAACTTGTTTTTTGTAGTTTGTTTTACTAAGTACCATATTTTTTGTAATCATTTGGCATTATAAATAAAGTAGAAATGTGATATTTTATTGCGTGTACTATTATTAGAATTAAAAGAGATAGATTATTACAAGTTATTTATTTCAAAACAATTTTTAAAATATATGTACAGTATATGATCTACAACTTAACAGATAAAATATCCAGAATACACAAAAAATAACTCTTATTTAACTAAATAGTGAAAAGGTAAATTCATCATAACATATTTATTAATATGTAATATTTATTTAACATACATTTGCTTATTCACATAGCTCACATACAAATTCTTTCGCATACATAAAAACCTCTTATTATAATTCGCAAGAGTTTATAATATAATACATACTATGTATGTTCACCTAGAATTAAAAGATTTAGAACTTTTAAGTTTGAACGCATACTCATAAATATTATTTCAATTTGTTCACATATACATTCACGTCCTAAAATCCCTTTCGAGTAGACAGTACCTTTTTTTCTTTTCTTTAATAAGCCATTCACCGCTAAGGTTATGTCGGCGCCGCTACAAACACTGATGCCGGCGTTTGCACTTCTTGTTATTCCGTCGCCATGGTTACGCCAACGCCGCCAATTTCAATTTGTAATAATAAATAAATGTATTGTATAAATTATAAGGATTCACTACAATTAAAAGTAAAACAGTTTTTATATTGCCTTAAAATATCGAACTTATGCGTACATATATGTATATACCCACATCTACATCTCTCACAATAAATTTACTTATTCTTGAGTTATAAAAACATATCAATTGTAATATAAATACGAAATACATAATACTACAACTATTTCTATTTAAACATTATTTCCAAATACTGTTGTATTTTAAAGTGACACATATTATTTACATACATACATTCATATACAAACATATTCATCTCTTTTCGTCTAGAGCAAACCTCAAAGACATAATATCTCTTAGTTCACCTTAATTTTTATCAGGATTGCACGCTCAATAACTTTTTTTCACATTCACCTCACGCCCTTACTATTTACATCAACTATACCTAAGCATACAATTCCTGAGGAGTCAAAACGCGTTGGGGCCTCGATCGTCAAATCCAAGTCCTGGTTTGTAGGCTTTCTTCTTTAGGCGCACGCGTCTTCGTGTGCTTGCAAGAGCTACTCCGATGTCAAGTGTTAGTTGTCGTTGTTTTGTTGTTGAATGTACTATGCGTTGAGTGGCGGGTCGTGCCTGCGTAAGATTAATAATCTACATACATAAAATATATATTCATAGAGCTGATACATACATACATACTGACGACCTCCGTGGTGAGATTGGTTTATGACCTGACTGCTAATCGTGAGGGTTCGATTACCGGTGAAGGCAGAGTTAAAAACTACGCTTTTTTCTGCTTTCCAGTCTCGTTGTTTATTATATATACTATATATGCATTAGTATATATATAAAAAGTGTATTTTTCTTAAATATACGTTGACCAGTACCCTAAAAATGAGTCTTAAGTGAACTTATCAAGGGGCTAGTTCAATTGGTGTAATACTCGTAGTTTCCTAAATATGATTTATTATAATATTATTATTATATACTCGTATGTACATACATATGCTCACGTCCTTTAATCCCTATCAGGGTGGATGGAATCTCGAAGACACAATAATATCTCTGAAGTCACGTTATAGCATGAATATCGGGGTCATAAAAAACATTGATAACAGGTTGTTAGCCCATCACCTAATAGATTTCATTTACTCCACACCCATTAACTAAAAAGTATTTGTTTCACAGGTCTTATTTATTTCACAGCTTAGTTTATACTTTGATAATTTCTTTCCTATCTATCTTGTTTAATAAAATCTTTTCTTTGTACATACATATATACACATCACGCCTGATTCCCTGTAGAGGGGTAGGCAGAGATCACGGACCCCCATTTGTCCGGATCCCGACAGACCACTTTCGCTTCATTGGCATTCATACATCTTCTCATACACTCTCGGCGGTTATGGTACACCTAACGTCACCTTTTTTCAATATAGCGTCTATCTGACTGTTATATGTTTTATTAGGCCGGCCCCTACGTAACCGCCCTTCCACTTCACTCATATATATATTCGTTTTGTCAATCTGCTATCTGTCTTTTCTTTATATATATTTACATATACTATAACGCCTTACCATTTCTCCTTGTGGGCGACAGAGACCTGGCCGACCTCTCTGGGCCCAGGGTGTTCTGAGTGGACATCTTGAAGAAGCCACAACAGCCAAACACTTGCTTGAAGCCGCGACGAAACCTAACAAAGACATATAAATGTATTCACGACCGGAGCTTTTAGGTATAGTTAGGACTTCGAAGATATAATGTAGTATCATACGCAATCAGGGTTGCAATGGTAGTGACGTAGAATATTGGTAACGAGTTGTTGAAGAATCGATTCTATAATAATAATATTTGGACATTATTGCACCAATTGAACTAGCCTTTTGCTAAGTACATTTAAGACTTGTGTTAAGGGTTACCAGTCAACGTATTTTTAAGAAATATATACTTATTTTGCATACATAAATACATATTTATATAATCAACGACCAGACTGGAAAGCAGAAATAAAGCGTAGGTTTTAACTCTGCCTCCACCGGGAATCGAACCCGGGACCTCATTATTAGCATTCAAGCCGCTAAACGATCGCGCCACGGAGGTCGTCAAATTCTATTTGAACCTTAGGACCTTAGTCGCTTTCTACAATTTGATTCTCGGTGGAGACATAGTAAAATATTCGCTTTTATGTTTGCTTTCAGGTAGGGTGTTTAATAAGACTTTCTATATTATAGAAATATTTGTAAAACACACGTTGACTATAACACAAGTCGTCAAAGGCTTTACTGGGGGCTAGTTCAATAAGCATAAAAGTGCCTCTTAATATTAAATTATTATTATAACCGGAAAAGAATGTCCAATTGCCCTTTGTCTAGTATGTCGTTATAAGGTATTAGGTGTAAATAGAATGTATGGAGAAATGGGGTTGTAAGCAATCAACATTATTTCATATAAATGCCAAAATTACTGTTATGGTATTATATAGGTGAATAAGCATGCATACATACACATCACGCCCATTTTCTTGTAGAGGGGTAGCCAGAGATCGCGGATCCCCGATCTTAACAAAACCATCCACAAATCAAGAAATCTTACACACCTCATACACACTCGGCGGTTATAGGTGCTTCTAAAGTCACCCTTTTCAATATGACTGTATGAGAAGGGTAACTTGTGTAAATCAAGCAAGAGAGATTGGTCAGGATTGTTCTAGGTGGCAAACGATAGTTGCTACCTATCCCATTAGGGACGTATAGGCGTGAATATTTATATATGTTATGATATATAAGTATTACTCACCTAGAATTCATCCAGCAATAAATAATAGGGTTGTACATGGAATTACTCATGGCCAGCCAGTATATACTCAAGTATATCTCCTGGATGTAAGGATAGGTAACCACTTCAGGGTAGTGTGAAGTCACCAGAAAGTAGACGTGGAAAGGTAACCAGCACACCGCGAATATGACGACTACTACCATCATCATTTTTACTACCTGTGGAACAAAATATGGTTATAAGTAAGTATGCTTTAAGACAATTGACTTATGAGGGCAGGCAGAGGGCCAAGTGACCACTGTTTGATGTTATCCAGAACCCAATGCGTCAGGTTGTAAGTTCATAATTGCTTAAGGATTTAGTGATTGTATATTACAGTGAAAATACATGGTAACATGGTAAATCAATTCTGTATTCATACTTATTTTAAATCTAGCGAACACTTGAGGAAGCCCATAATTCTTTCGGGGAGATAATAGTCAGTGCTTGTAAATGGCGGGACGGCTTACCTACTATCAGATTAAGTAATGTCTATTAACGTATCTATCTAACTATCTGGTAACAAGAAGTCAATAGGTTCACAAACTTCACAAATACGGAAATGGACATTTGAACTTTTGACCACTCCGCAACGATTAACTAAATATTTATGTTATGTTAAATAAAAGCTGTCAACTCGGGGTTACGCAACGTGAAGAAAAGAAGATCATTTATGAGAAGGTCATTAAGTCTGAGTGAAGCATGGGAGATTTGTCAGGATCGTTCCAGGTGGCGATCTATAGTCTCTGCCTATCCTGTTACTGTACTCTTGGGCATTCACATATAACAGAAATAGATACAAACCTCTGACTACTTCATAATAAATACCCTCTAATTATATATAGGTAGCGTTGGACCGGGCAGGCGGTGTAGAACTTATATATACAAATTGGAGACATTCTTCTTAAGGCGGTTGTACGTAGTGTGAACAGAAGAGCATGTATGAAAGGGTAATGGGTGTGAATGAACCAAGAGAGATGTTTGCCTATCCTGTTAGGGACGTAAAGACGTTAATATATACATAAATACGCTTCACGATTTGTGTTTACGAACTTCCTTTTTTATTATGGCGGGGTAGTCAAAGGCTTGAATGCCCATCTCCGAGAATTCGAAGGCATGTTAGGTATGGGTTCGAAGCCCGCGTATCACTAGATAGACAGCACCGAACGTGATACGTAGTGAACCGTATCGCCGTATTTAGGCACTGACTATTACCTATCCTGAGGGATAGGCAGGTTTCCTCACAATGTTTTCCCTCACCGTTAGTGACTAATAATATAACTATGTAAAAGCCTAATATCTCACCCGTCTCTTGCTCTTAATGTTATCCAGCTGTCGCTGCGTGCACTCCCCTATGGATTGCGACCCCCACAACTCTGCCCCTACCCTGGCGTACGTCACTATCATGGCTACCACCGGCAGGAAGTAGGTCAGGATCGTGAACGATATGTTGTAGCTGCAATGGAGTAACGTTTGTTAATATAATGATGCTATACGTAAATATCGAATGGATGCGAACAGCCACTGACAGGGAGAAGTGGCATCATTTGGGGGAGGCCTATGTCCAACAGTGGATTCAGACAGGCTAATGATGATGATACGTAAACAGAGATCCCTGCTAGATTGGAACGTATAAAGAATGCTAACTAGCTGCCGTTCTTCCCGGCATGTTATAGGAGACTAAGCTATATGTTAAGTGATGGGCTAGTAACCCATTGCTATTGTTTCATTAATCATCACAACCCTAATATTTATGTGAAAAAGTGACTAAGGATAGATGAGAATGTTTTGTCTCAGAGGTTCTGTCCACCATTGAAGGACATAATTGTATAAGTGTGTAAACATACTGATAAGTAAATATCTTTCTTTCTGGAATGTCTTATGAGGACTGGGGTAAATAATGATGGCAGCTGTATCTATATTCATATACATGGGTACAGTATACACGATCAAAACATAACCTAAATTTGAAACCAATAAAAAATATTAATTTAGATTATCTAACATGTATTAGCAAATTTGTGTTTATTATATATTTTGTTAAATTCACATAGAGATCCCGCCATATAAATTGGCAGTTGGGGGCGTCGCCACAGTCGCGTAATTCAGTGTTACCAGTAAACACGCCAAAACTAGCACTCACTGTGCCATACGGCTCGATACATTATAGGTTGCATTTGTAACGAACGGTCTTTGGTTGCAGAGCTATAAACTCAAATAAAACAAATTAATATATCAAAGTCAAAATATGTTCATTTAAAATAGGCCCTACAAGCTCTCTTTGAATGTTATCTTATGATCTAAGTATAACAACAATAAAGATTATTATTTTTATAATTAACAAACATAAAGATTACAAAGAAAGTGAGCAGTGTGCCAGTTTTTCCTTAACAATAATTATGATCCCTATCGCCTATCGCCATAATATATTCAAAATTATAAATATCACAAGCTCTCTTTGAAAGTTATCTTATGATCTAAGTATAAATTAAAAAAACTATTTCAAACATGGCACTGAGCATTGTCTTTACATATTTTTTACCGAGGTTAGATCAGCGGAGACCCTAGCTTGGAGAAGAACTAACAAGAAACTCCGGAAATCAATTTATTATAATCACCCTTAACAAACATAAAAATTACAAAGAGTGGGCAGAAAACACAACGCTGGTAATACTAAATTTACCTTTCATACAAAATAACACGCAATGGCGGAAACGTCAAATTTAGTTCCGAGTTTGGCTACTGCCAATTTATGTGGCGGGATCTCTAGCATTACATTTTCTTCTACTGGCTTTTTATGTGTAAATGCCTTTGTCTATGGCTTGTGTAGCGATAATTCTGCCAAAAACAAGCCGAAGATTCTTACTCCTTTCATAATAATGCCATCAGCCCTTAAGTTAAAGGACAGAGATAAGATAGCCATATTCTGTCAACTGTAAAAGATATTTAAGGACGTAAGAAAAGCATATATTGTTCAAAAGATAACTCAGCCAATTTTTTTAACGTAAACATTGATATACCTATCATATTAATTATCTCCTACCACTAATTAGCTAAACGTCTTTACCATTTCTTCGAAATCTTTTGTTGTTACAACCATTCAGGATATCATATTAGATATTATATTAGAGGTACATGTAGGCCAAATAATACTTACAAATACTCTTGTTGCGAAAGCGTGGTGATTCCGTCTGGCCATTCGGAAAAGCAAATTGTTCTGCGAAATAGATATTAATCAATTACATTCTATACACGAGTGTACGTGCAACCTTATTCCATATGATGTAATTATTATATATTTAACTAGCGAGTCGCTCCGGCTTCGCACCTCTGGCTATTTAATGGATGTTATTTACGTATAAACCTTCTTCTTGAATCACTTAATCTATTAAAAAAAAACCGCATCAAAATCCGTTGTGTAATTTCAAAGATTTAAGCATACAAAGGGACATAGGGACAGAGAAAGCAACTTTGTTTTATACTATGTAGTGATTACATATAGATGATGTAATTTATAATGTATAGTGTGTATATTTTCACCTCACATCGGAAAAAGTAACAGTCGGTGCTTGTAAATAGGTAATAATCGGTATTCCAATAAAGATTCGAATACTGATCAAAAAGACAGATTGTAAAATTCTGTCTACCCCTAAAGGAAAGAAAGGAAGTGAATATAAGAACCTCTATGCATATAATATGTAGGTATTCAGTAATTTATCTAAACAATGATACCACACTAAAAATCATTAAATAGTTTGAATAATTTGCACTGTAGTATGTTTGATGGTAGTTAATCAACTACCTGGTAGTCCCATCCGGCAGTCTATCCTCAGCAGTGGTGAAGTAGAGCAAGTTGGGGCTGCTGATGAAGCAGCTGACTATCCAGATGGCAGCTGCGATGCCCAGGGTCGCCTTCTTGCCCAGCCGAGGCCGCAGGGGGCTGACTATTGCTACGTACCTGTAGGATAGATGTGTCTTATAGAGTAATGTATGTACGTTTGTTTTATGAGATGGAATGGGTGGGTACTATAATATATAGTAAGATTTAGTATACCTTTGTTTAGCTTATTGTCCAGAAATAGTTTTTATCGTAAATGAAATGGTGATAAGCTGCTTTTCGACCTGACATTTCGTGGGAGACGATTAAATGATTATAGGTTATTAATTACGTTGAAAGCACCAAGCAAAAAAAATGGACATATAAATGTTTAAAATTTAAATTATGAAAAAAGACTAATAAGGCTTCCATGCTAGTCTGGAATCCCGTGCTAGCCTGTGACGTAAAAAGAATGCTTACTAGCTGCCGTTCTTACCGGCATATCGTAAGAAGCGATTAAGTGACTAGGGGTAAATGGAATCAATTGGGCGATGGGCCAGCAACCTGTCACCAATATTTTGAATAACTTCGCAACAGCATCGGGCATTTCACCGTCAAAAGATAATTCATGTTAAAAGTGACATGATTTTGTCTTTTCACCAAGGTTCTGTCTATGTATATAATGTAAGTATGTATACTAAAAATTTCATAGAGTAAATAACTTGCTAATATTTCATTAATCAATTCAAAATAAAACTAATATTTACAATAAAAAAAACCAAAAAATAAATATAATAGAGTAAATACTATTAATTAAATAAAATTAACCACTCACCGATCAATACTAATAGCCATAAGCGTAAACACGGATGCTGATATGCTGATAACAGCAACAAACTGGCAGAACTTGCAGTAGAAGTGACCGAAGGGCCAGTCGGCGTTCAGCATGTAGGTAAAGTTGAAGGTCACGTTCAGGGTGGAAACCATCGCGTCTGCTACTGAGAGGTTTACTGGAAAACGTGGTCTAGTCAAAAACGTGGTCAGGATAAAGATAAAAGGAGAAAATATGAATAAATAATCAATATAAAGTCAGTGCCTTGATAATTTTTTTTTTAAACAAACCTAATTTTATCGTACAAACTTATAATTATACTTATTTCTTTATTAACAGGAGCGGCTGTAACTTAGTGGGCAAGACCTGTAGCTTTTAAATTAGAAATCCTAGGTTGGAAGCCCGGCTTTGGTATGTTCCAATCGATGATATTTCATTTATGTACATAATTTACAGTCGGTATGGTGAGAGAAAACATTGTGAGGAAATTTGTCTATTCCTCGAGATAGATCGATATTCACACTCGGCAGTTATAGGTACTTCTAACGTCAACATTTTTCAATATGATGATTATCTGACTGTCATATGTCTTATTGGGCCGGCCCCTACGTAATCACCCTTCCACTTCACCCACATATATTCCTTTTGCCAATCTACTATCATTCATTATAACATGTCCCAACCAAGCCATTTTAATCTAAGTTACTACATCTTGTTTAAAACCGTTCAAGTTGTCAATGCATTTCTGTAAGTTATACCTACCCATTGGCATTGAATGGATGCGAACTGCCACTGACAGGGAGAAGTGGCGTCATTTGGGGGAGGCCTATGTCCAACAGTGGATTACTTCAGGCTGATGATGATACCTACCCAGGAAGTAGTTGGTGACGCTCCTCATCCGCTTGTTGGCGAGCACGATCCAAATGACTACCACGTTCCCCACGGTAGCCACGACCACCATGCCCACGAAGAGCGCGCTCCACAGCATCTGCCGCCACCACGGCAGGATGAAGGATTGGTAACCCTATGTGGTTGGATGGGTTAGAGTTGTATCGGAATAAATGGTAATATATATGATATTATTATAGGTATGAAGATTCAAAAATGTATTATAATAGATTTTAACAATAAAAAATGTATTATAATACATTTTTGTATCTTCATACCTTTAACAATAGAATCTTTGCAATAAATTAACTAAATATTATTAAAAACTTTAAACTTATTTAAATAATTTAAATATAAATTAAATATATCTAAAAATTTGTCACTGTCGTTGGAGCGCCCAATATGCTGGCAGCGTTCCCCCACTGAATAGCCCGACTAATTTTCTGGCGAAGGAAGCTACCAGCCTTGCGGTATGAAGATTATTATTATATTTATATATGTGTATATAATAGTGTAATTATAGAGGTCGTGAAATAGTGATTAATTATGCACATTAGTAGCCAACTACGCGATGTCGATGTACTGAGAAAAGATTTATTTTCTGATAATGGAATGGAATGGAAATGTTTTATTTTGACATACTCGTAATTGAAAGTAAGTAAATTATGAATAAAATTTTCATAATGTAATAATCATAATAATGTTCATATTTTCATTATATTTTTGTCATTCATATCTTACCAGTTAAAGACTGATTAAAATTAAACTACTTTCTTTTTCCCACGACGTTTTGTATAGCCAGCCTTTTAATTATCAAAATCAAGAGCTTGTATGTGACTTATGATCTCTAAAACATACATCATCATCAGCCTGTATCAATCCACTGTTGGACATAGGCTTCCCCCAAATGACGCCACTTCTCCCTGTTGGTGGTCGTTCGCATCCATTCGATGCCGGCCAACCTGCGCAGGTCGTCTTCCCACCTTGCCGTACAAACATACGTACGTTAAAACATACATACCTCTGTATTATTGCTAGTTTTATTCACTACCCAGATGGTGAAGTTGGTGTAGCGACTGCTGGTGTCAGAGCCATTGCCCATGTACACCCTCAGGATATCTTCCTCCATCTTCAAGAACACCTGGAACACGTACATGCATATACATTCACGACCTTCAATCCATTTTGGGTTGATAGAATGTTGGAGACATAAATAAATAATCTTTGGTGACTGATTAATTTTGGGTTGAGATAAAATTTGTAGGGGCCGGCCTAATAAGACATATAACAGTCAGATAGATGTCAATGAAGCGAAAGTGGTCTGTCAGGATCGGGACAAATGGGGATCCGTGATCTCTGCGTACCCCTCTACAGGAAATCAGGCGTGATGTGTATGTATGTATGTATAACATTTGCATGGAATATTGGTGACAGGTTGCAAGCCCATCGCTCAATTGATTCTATTATCTGTTTATCTTTTAGTTACCTTTTACAACATGCTAAGAATAAAGGCAGTTAGTTAGCGTTCTTTTAGATAGACTAGCACGGTATATATGTATACCTAGAACACATGCATACATGTATATGTGTGAAGCTAGTTATAACCGCCGAGTGTGTATGAGTAGGTGTATGAATGTTTGCAGCGACATTGGTTTGTCAGGATCCTATATTCTATTAAGGTTACATAATATAAAAGGTTACACATAATACTTGTACAGTCTGGGAATGATAAGTGCTCTCACTCAATTAGTTCTAAGCTGTACAAGATATTGGAAAACTGATTACTGATCCTGAAATTACTTCGAGAACTCTTATAAAAGTATTAAACGCTATATTATAGTAATTTATAGTTAGTATTAGAATTTTTTTAAACACAATCCCATTGGCTAGCAACCTGCCTATATATTTTACTTTTAATGCCATCATAGTCCGAATGGTTAATCTAAATGATAGTACTAGTTTGCTTTGAGATTTTTGCTATATGACATACATATGTATTTGAAGATCTGTTCACCCTGAAAGCTTTAAAGGGAATGAAGTACGATATTACTTCCATTTTACGTCTCCAACAAAAGGTTAAATGTGTTGGAAATTTCTTTGTGACTTTTTGTTCTATTCACTGCAACATCATATGAACGTATCGTCTTTTTATATATGTACCTTTATATTTGCACATACATTCACGTCACGCCCGTTTCTCTATAGAGGGGTAGGCAGAGATCATGGATTCCCATTTCTTTCGATCCTGACAAAACATTTTCATTTCATTGATATCCAACCACTCATACACATTCGGAGGTTATAGGTACCTCTTATGTCTCCCTGTTTTGAAGACTTATACTACAGGACATAATGTCATATTATGGTCATATTATGTATGTTACTTTCATACGACATATCAAACAACAGGTTAAATGTCACAGAAATTTCTTAGAGCCTTGTTTTCTATGCTATATGAACTGGTAACTACATATATACCTATATATGGTAGATGCTCTTGTAAATTCACATACATTTATACATACATACACATCATGTCTGTTTCCATATAGACAAATTGGTAGAATTCACAAATTAAATAAAAAAATGGTATAACAAATTATATTCATAAAAAAATTAGCTGGTAACCTAGGCAACTAAGGGACTCGGGGTTATTGAAATCTATTGGGCGGTATGCTAGCAACTTGTCACCAATATTCCATTTAACATCAGAACCCCAATATTCATGCTAATGAGTGACCAAGGAGATGCTTTCTCCAAGCTTCTGTCCACCCCAAAAGGGATAAAACGACGTAAAGTTATATGTATGTATACAAACACTTCCACACACTAACTTGGCTGTTATAGTAACTTCTAATCTCACTCTAATTCAATTCTTCTATCTGACTATCATGTCTTAAAGAATCAACCTCTACTTCTATATATATACACTCGTATATACGAAATCAATTGCACGTCAGAGCCTTGTCTATAGCCATCTATTGCACGTAGGCACGTACTAATAACGTACGTGAGGCAAAGCGTAAAGTTCTGCTCGGCTGTTCTCATGACGTATTCGTACTAATGCGTTAATTAATTAACATGGAGATGCAGTGTGTAACTGTATGTACTATCAATGCCTCTCAGAGAGACGAAAGGGTTTTAATTAGGAGGAAGGGTGGATAATGAGTTAAGGCCTAGTTATTAGCTGTGTTCAGTTTTTTAGATATATTGAAAAAGTCTGTCATATTTTTAAATACATACATACATGTCATGCCTGATTCCAGACATACATACCACTTTCACTTCATTATCACTCATACACTTCTTCATAGACATTCGGAAAATACATACAATTTTACATACAATTAAATACATACAACGATAGATAGAGAAGACATATAAGCTAAAACTTACTTATAACTTTTCATTACGTATATAACTTTTTTATTTACGTATATCTAACTTCCTACTTAAAACGGACATAAAATGCTATAAATATATCAGACAGTGCAAAAAGATTCTTCACAGAATACGATCTCATATTCACAGATGTCTCTATATGGTTTATGATTCAAGTGTAGATATTAAATGGACTTCATCTCAAAGTAGATAACTTTAGTGTGGGCCGATTTAGTTGTTACAGTATCCCAAATTTAATATCCGGTTAAAGCAATTTGAATCGCTCTCCAGCCTGGCAAAAATAGAAAGTGATTTTTCCCTCAGTCTTTTTACGCGGAATCGGAAAAATAAACAGACATTGGAGAAGATCCCGCACCGAATAAAACAATAATGTTCAGTCCAGCCAATAACAGCTTTAATTGTCTACCCAATAACGTCGAGAGTTAATTGAACGGGGAATATCGCCTACACTCGAGGACATAAAACAGACATCAATTTAGATTCAATCACGTGAAAGCACTTGCGATTAACACGTTTTTTTTCTGAAACGTGTCTCCGTGT
Organism: Leucoptera coffeella; assembly: GCA_030578115.1. Lineage (NCBI taxonomy): Eukaryota > Metazoa > Arthropoda > Insecta > Lepidoptera > Lyonetiidae > Leucoptera > Leucoptera coffeella. Next base: position 20,904 of record JAMBLF010001220.1, read on the forward strand.
GAACGAAAGACGTGTAATAATCGTGCACGTGTTTATATCACCATACCAAAAAAAAAACAAAAACAAACGCGTACACGATGATTAACCCTTGCCGGGTGTCAAAGGTTCAGGTGTCATTCTCCGCAATTGCCATTTAAACATCGTGAGGAAACCTACCTGTTCCCCGAACAGGTAATAGTTAGTGCTTGTAAATGGTGACATGGTTTATCACATTGAGTATCTGGTCAACACGTGGGTTCGAAGTGTTCATAGTATATGGAAACCTGAACCTCTGTCTAACGCGTTTGTCTTTGTCTTTTTATGAATATGCGATAGCTTATTGGCGTTCCTTTTATAATAAGACTTGATTAGCAGACTTTGTATTTACCATGGTGACAGTGAATTCGTATCACAACTTTTGTATACACACTCTTTTAGTTATTGTGGCTCAAGTCAGAAGCTTACACATAAAATTTTGAAAGCATGTTAGGTATGAGCTACTCAAAGCCCACGTTACACTAGATAGACACCCAACGTGTTATATTAATGTAATATAATCTATCAAATATATCACTCTGAAAGGGTTGAATAACGTATATGTACATATTTCTTTATCTAACTTGCATGAATAAATAATAATTATTGACGTACGTATATATTTTCATGATTTGCTTCTAGCATTTAATTTTAATGACTGTATCTTTCAGGGGTTGTCCCTTGGGATAGACTTTCTCTTTGCGTAGCCCTAAAGTCAATCCGATATATCCTCTCCCTTAATATGTATGTATGAGCCATTCAGCTTGTGAATAACTAACGAGTCATGCTCATTTGGGAGTTGAAAAACAGACATATAGGACGTGCCTTTAATCCCTTTCTGAGTAAAAAAAAGACAAACCCGAACACAACCATTCACCCTTGCGGGATAGTCAGAGGTTCAGGTCGTCTCCGAAATTGCGAAGGTAATTCTATGGCCACGTGTTGACCAGATAGTTAGTACTCAATGTGACAGATGGTAAGTCATGTCACCACTTACAAGTACTGAGCCATTACCTTGACGACCTCCGTGGCGTGATTGGTTGAGCACCTGAACGCTAACGGTCAACACGTGGGTTCGAAGTGGCCATAAAATTACTATCTCTGCGATCGTGGAGGTGGAAACTTGAACCTCTAAGTACCCCGCAAGAGTTAATGGTCTTAAACGCGTCTGTCGTTAAACGTAATAATAATATTAGGAATCTACATTAACTTTCATTACAACAAATTATATTATTTATCAAAATAAAATGAATCGTTTTTAAAATACTCTAGTAAATAAATTATAAGTAAGAATTTGCACTAAAGCTCGTGACCTAGGGGACACTAATCTCCGAGGTTCTGTCTAACCCGAAAGGTATTGAAAGACGTGAATCAAAATGTATGTTACGAAGAATTAGTGATGTTTAATTCAAAGAAATAATTAAATTCCTAAAAGTGAATTGAAACTTAACTCAAATACTATATTGAATAAATTATAACTATGAAACTAGTATTAAATCTTACTTCAAGACGCAAAAAAGTTTTTAGAACATAAAAATAAGGTTCTAAGATTTATGAAAACAATCCATTTAATGTCTGTAAACAAAGCAATAAATATTTTTTTCCACCTTTTTGAAATTATGTATTGTTGAAACTCTTCGAACAACTATTTGCTTGAATTACTGTAATAAAATTGTCATAAATCTTTAATACTTCTTCAAAGTTACAAATAAAAAGGGACTAGAGCTTGAAAAACATAAGACTAACGCGTTCACGACCATATACTTATATATTTATATTTGCGGGGTAGTCAGAGGATCAGGTGTTCATCTCAACAATTGCGAAGGTAGTAATTCTATGGCCACCTCGAACCCACGTGTTAATTAAGCCATCTCGCCATTTACAAGTAAACGTTCTTTCCTCACGATGATTTCACTCGCCGTAATATTCGGTGCATTTCGTAAACGTGTTTTTATTACAAAAATGTACATAGAAATTCATTAAACTTCATTTCCATAGGTACATGCTCAAGTGGGATTTGGACCCCGTACCCACTGATACAGAGTCAAGCCCCAAACCTATGACCAATGTTCCATTATGACATCACAACCCTTATTATTCATGCTAAAAAGGGACCTAGGAGATATATTTTCCCCGAGGTTCTGTCCACCCCAAAAGGGAATAAAGGACGTGAGTGTATATGTATCTATAGTACATGCCAGAGCCGGGATTCGACCCTGTGTCTACAGCCGTACTAAAAATTATGTATCACGTTTGTTATTTCAAAGCGGGTAAACACATATTAGTCGCTAACTCAATCACTCACTTCATGCCGTTCTTACTGGCATTTTGTAAGAAATGAGTAAGGTACTAGATGTGAATGCAATATACAAGGCTAGTAGTGGTCTCCAATGTTAAATATTAATACAGAAATTGACAAAATATATTTGGTCTCTGAAGTTTTGTCTATACCAAAAAGTTTAAAGGAAGTGAATGTTTATGTATGTATAAACACAAACAGGTTAGGTTAGGCTAGCTATTTTGATTGTCTAATAACGGAAAATTCTATTACGGGATATCCAATTATCTGGTTGTAATAATGCGAAGTATTGATAACCCCTCAAGAAATTAGAAAGTAATCTATCTTTACATTAACCTATATTCAAAACGTGATAAGATCATCACCACGGGGATATTATTATTTACCAAGTTTCTACCCATTTCTTAAGGAATTATTGACGTGATGTGTTTATATTATATTCTCGCCAGGGATCGGACTGAATTTGCCAAAGTGACTGCCAACCTTCGTTAGTCGGAGAGGCACCATCAGAGAGAGAGTTTATATTATCTTTACAATATCAAATTATAATGTATTAAATTTCGAAATTGCTTATAACCTGACTGCCCTATAAGGATTATGGTCGTGGCAATTTTATGCGTTTATATATGTTAATAATACAAAGCATATGTAAGTAAAGAGTTCTGCGTTGAGAGAAAATATCATGAAGAAATATCTAAATAAAGTAAGTAATTAATGACTATTACTATTATGTAATAGTCATCGTTCTTAAAGACGGTAGTCAAATGACCTATCACCTTTCACATTGACTATAAACCATCATTCATCTTTACCAAACCTCTGCCTACTCCACAAAGGTTCAAAGTCGTAATTAAGTAATGTAGGTAAACAGTATCAATATTTCCATAATCTCTCTATCCCATTTATTATTCATCCAGTCAATTTAGCTTCGCAAATGATATTCTTGTCCTGAATTAATTATGCTACCCCAGTAATGACGTCACGTGGTTGTCTGGGACGTAATTAGAATGCTAACTAGCTGCCTTTCTTACTATGTTGTTTTGGTTACCTACAAGACTAGGAAAAGATTCTATTTGATTGGCAATTGGTTACTTATTACATATGTACATATCACATGCTGAGAATTAAACCGGCAAAATCCATGATTTGTGGCTTTAGGAAATGGCTCTTTAATATTTAAAGTCTAACTTTAAACTTATTAGTCGTACCGCAATAATTTCTTTACATTATTATTCTTTGACTATCCCTCTATCTATCTACTTTTTTAATACTAACAGGCTAATATCATGTTAATAAATAACGTTAGAAAAAAAGTGAATGAAATGTGTCAATTTATTATTAGAGATATTTCAAATTTTACCTTTCATTACCAAATGGGTCACTTTGTTAGTAGTAGTATATTATAATCGCGTCTCTAACGGAATATCGATCGCAACGTGGAATGATCCTGACAAATCTCTCTCACACTCACACCCATTGACCTTTTCATACTTGCTCTTCTGTTCATGGCTACTAATTTGTCATTAACATAACCAACCTATTCGGGGTATTCAGAGGGTAGGATGTCTATATCCGCAATTGCGAAGGTAGTATTTCTATAGCAAACTTGAACACACGTGTTGAACATAGTCAGTACTCAGATTAGTTCCATATTAATGCCTTTTTTTCATAAGAACTCGGTTTACCAACTGGGCTACAGCCGCTTAGAAAGGCAGGTGATTAGCTTTGTATCTATATCCCGTGCTAGCACGAGACAATGTATTTAATATAATATTATTAGGAGCGACCCCTCCAGCCACTACCCTATGGGTATAAAAGCGTAGAGTACCCGCCACATAAGGTGGCAGTAGCCAAACTTGGAACTAAATTTGACGTTTCCGCCATTGCGTGTTATTTTGTATGAAAGGTAAATTTAGTATTACCAGCGTTGTGTTTTTTGGCCACTCTTTGTAATTTTTATGTTTGTTAAGGGTGATTATAATAAATTGATTTCTGGAGTTTCTTGTTAGTTCTTCTCCAAGGGTCTCCGCTGAACTTCTTCTTCTCAATCGTTACGCTCTTATCAGAGCGGTCGTGGTCTTCATGACGTGGCATCTTGAGCAGCCGAAATGGTTGGTGAACTAACCTCGGTAAAAATATGTAAAGACAATGCTCAGTGCCATGTTTGAAATAGTTTTTTTACATACATACATACACATCACGCCTGATTCCCTGTAGAGGGGTAGGCAGAGATCACGGATCCCCATTTGTCCCGATCCTGACAGACCACTTTCGCTTCATTGACATTCATACATTCTCTAATACACTCTCGGCGGTTATAGGTACTCCTAACGTCACCTTTTTTCAATATAGCGTCTATCTGACTGTTACATATATGTCTTATTAGGCCGGCCCCTACGTAACCGCCCTTCCACTTCACTCATATATATTCCTTTTGTCAATATATAGTTTTTTTAATTTGTACTTAGATCCTAAAATAACTTTCAAAGAGAGCTTATGATAGGGCCTATTTTGAATAAAAATATTTTGACTTTTGACTTTGGTATATTAATTTGTTTTATTTGAGTTTATAGCTCTGCAACCAAAGATCGTTACAAATGAAACCTCAATATAATGTATCGAGCCGTATGGCACAGTGAGTGCTAGTTTTGGCGTGTTTACTGGCAACACTGGATTACGCGACTGTGGCGACGCCTCCAACTGCCACCTTATGTGGCGGGTACTCTAGATTCCCGCCGAGCTGGACGCCATTTGGGATCTCCACGGCGCGCTAAATGTAACTGACATTAAATTGTAATTTAGAATTTTATTGTAATTGTTAATTTTATATGTCTTTTTTTTAATTTTTGTATAATGTGGAATCTCAATAAACAATTATTATTATTATAAAAGAGCGTGCATCTCGGTGCTTTCGCTGAATGCTAACCTTTTATTTATTTCAATTGTTAATAATTTGCCATTCTACTGTTTGTGCGAATGATTATTGTACACAGGATTAATTAAAATACTTGTTGAATGTGTTTGCTTCGTAATTTGTTTAATTAAAGTTCTGTACTTTGTATTTATGTCTTTTGGCATTTTATTTAAGAAAAAAAAAAATCTAGCCTCTAACCTATAAATATATTAATTACAATTTTAATCGATTCTATTAACTTCATATGTGTATATGTAACCTAATTTGTATAATTACACCACAATTCCTGGAACTCGGGAGAAAGTCTCAAGGAAACCCATTCTGTAACAGTTAAAGGTCTTCTCACACCTACACGTAGAAGCCTTATCGCCATTTCTATACACGGCCTTCGGAAGCAATTACTTCAAGGAATACAATTCAATTATGAAAATTAAAAATTGAATTGATAGTAATTGACACGATAGTTTACGAACGTAATTATAAGCTGTAATACGACTAGTTTGGGATGATTATAACTGCCTATAATTCTGGCATGTCGTTTGGCTATTAGGTGATGGGCTAACAACCTGGGGCACAAATTTAGTTATAACACAATCGTAGTTCAATATAAGTTTAGTAATAGTGGTTTAGCAAAAGTGTCAAATTACACCAAAAACAAGTGATTACTGACACATTAAAAACAGCGTAATTTGATACTTTTGCTTATTTCACGAGTAACTCCACGCTGTTACTGAATTGATATTGAAATGGTATTTTGCAAAAAGCTTTATTTGACTTGGACCCCTGTTATTAATGTTCCATATTTATGCCATCTCAACTAGAATAGTAACTTAAAGAGACAAATAAGATACTATGTCTCCGAGTTTCTGACCGTCTCATTAATGATTGAGAACAGAAGAGCATGTATGAGGTTAATGGGTGTGAGTGAACCAAGAGAAATTTGTTAGGAACGTTCCAGGTGGCGATTGATAATCTCTGTCTATTTCGTTGGGGACGTATAGGTGTGAATATATATAACAGACAAAGCTAGTAGCACTCTACGTACGAACTTCACTGACATAAGTCCTACTAAGACAAACGCGTTTTCGACCATTAAACCTTGCGGGGTAGTAAGAGGTTCAGGTGTCCATCTTCGCTATTGCGAATGTAGTTATTCTATGGCCATCTCGAATCCACATGTTGACCTGATAGTTAGTACTCAATATGACAGGTAATTAGCATGTCGCCATTCACAAACACTAACTATTACCTGTTCGGGGAACAGGTAGGCTTCATCACGATGTTTTCCCTCACCGTAGTATTCGACGCATTTCGTTTACGTATTTTGATCACCAAAATGTACATAGAAATACGTTTAACTTCATTTCCATTGGAACATGCTCGAGCGGGATTTGAACCCTGTACCCACTGATATCCAGTCAAGCCCCAAACAACTGAGCTACACCGAATTCCAAGTATTACATGTACGTGTCATTTATATACACACTAGTTTTATACATACAAACATACACATCACGCTTGATTCCCTGTAGAGTGGTAGGCAGAGATTACGGATCCCTATTTGTCCCGATCCTGACAGACCATTTTCGCTTCATTGAATTTTATACATTCTCTCATACACTCTCGACGGTTAGAAGTATTCCTAACGTCACCTTTTTTCAATATAGCGTTCTGACTATTATATGTCTTATTAGGCCGGTCCCTACGTAACCGCCCTTCTACTTCACTCATATATATTATCATATACACACTAGTTTTATAGTATACTGACTTACTAAGTCCTATACTAATCTACACCGTATCTATGAAGTCTTTCGTAAAGGCATCCTGTGAGATGCGATCATGAGATTAAGGCTAAATGGAGTCCATTGAGTGAACCGATGCTACTGCATATCAATTAGGAATATTGCTGATAGGTTGCTACTCCATTGCCCTGATTATATTGTGTTAATCTGAGTTGTATATTGAATGTGTACATAGGTGTATATCGACGTATGTGTATTTGACGACCTCCGTGGCGTGATCGGTTAGACACCTGAACGCTAATCATGAGGTCCCGGGTTCGATTCCCGGTGGAGGCAGAGTTAAGAACTACGGGTTTCTACTGCTTTTCAGTCTGGTCGTTGATTATATATGCTATATATGTATTTGTCTATATATAATTTGTATATATTTCTTAAATATACGTTGACTAGTACCCTTAACACAAGTCTTAAATGAACTTACCAAGGGGCTAGTTCAATGGGTGTAATAATGTCCAAATATTATTATTATTATTATATCTAGTGTGTATGTGGAGTATGGATGAATGAATTGACAGTGGTTTGTCAGGATTGAAGCGAATTGGAATCAAATGTTTATTTCGAGATGTAAAGGTGTATGGATGTTAAGTGGGGTGTATGAATATTAAGTAGTTTGAGGAGCGAGACAAATAGGGTTTAGTGATCTCTGCTTACCCCTCTGTAGAGATACGGGCGTGATGTGTATGTATGTATAAATACTACGTCGTAATATGTGATAATAAGATTTGGTGTAATTAAGATCTGTAGATATACATATTTGAATTTTTTATTTGGATTTTCTTTCATACTAGCTGGTTGAGTTTTATCAAATATGTATTATAGAATTATATTTCGACGCTACATCAAACACTTTCACGGCTTACCACCTGTCACATTGAGCGCTGACTATCTGGTGAACACGTGGGCTTAAGGTGGCCGTAGCATTACTACCTCCGAAATTGCGTAGACGGACAACTGAACCTCGTTTATTTGTAATATTGAATTTATGCTAAAGACAGAATTTTAAGAGTTTCGCTATTTATACTCATGATTAATAACTAACGGGACTTATCGCGTAAGTTTTTATATATAATAAAATTACTTTTACCGTAAATACCGTAATAGATAGCCATTCGGCTCAGCATAATCGTGTGAATCCACAAGATACTGTGAGTGTAGTGTGTAAGTCGCGTGTTATTGATAAAAACGTTGCAGTGATGGTAGTCGGAGATGAATCTGACAGAACACTGCGCTGGAGGCGAAGAAATATGAATCGTCAGCAACGTAGCCGAAACGTCGGGTTAATAAAAGTAATTTTATTATAAATAAAAACTTACGCGATAAGTCCCGTTAGTTATTAATCATAAAGACAGAATATTTATTCTTTGTACTTTTAATTAGTGATTTTATAATCCTTGTATTGAATAAAAACATTTGAATGTATTGAAAGAATGTATTTTGTTAGTATTTCTGTCCTTAAACCTTTTCGGGGTGGACGGAACTTTGACGATGAAATATCTCTTATATCACTTTTTGAATTTATGGGTTATGTTGTCATAATAGTACATTGGTAACCAGGTGCTTGCCTATCATTTTATCGCCTCCGAAATGTCGGAAAAAACGGCAGCTAGTTAGCATTCTTTTAACGTCCTAGACTAGCAGATCACAGTACATAAGTAAGCAATTGCAAGAAAGCTTCGTAGCCGTTTGCAGAGTAAACGGTTTAAAAGTAAATGGATTGCAGCGACACGCAACCGGCAGTAGCACTAACTCTGTCGCGAAGATTTATGGTAAAGGCTGGTTGCCAGTTGTAACATTACATATATTATTACATACGTGTACTTACATTGTTTTATTTGATTAGATAGAAACTAGGAGGATATTATTTAGTCTAATATAGGAGATGTTTAATATAGGAGTTAATATAATCTGCTCGGTAATCTTGAGTACTATTAGCGAATATTAACAGAACATCGGTGACTGAATATCTTGTAGGTACTCGTAATATTAAGCCGTATTAACGAATAAAGGAACAAGATGCTACTCTATCGACTTGCTAGACCTCTTCTTATTTTTTTATCAGTTGCAATGAAACTTTTCTTTATTTCACAATGTTTCCACATAACTATATTAATATGTGTATTATATATAAGCCCTCCATTCTCAGGTAATGCACCTTGAGGAAACCTGTTTCTTTTTTCCAATCACAATTTAGCCATTAATCATAATACCTATTTTTATATTCTTCTATATAGGCAATAGTCATCGCCTGAAGAATCCTCACTATATACTTTATCACCATACCCCTTCCGTCCATCTTTCCCCTAATTACTCGCATGTAAGATCGTAATTTGTTTGCGTACCCAAGAGCGATTTATAGTGGTTAATTATCCTCGCCTCTCTAACACCCCTAGAGTAAATGTTGGCCTAATCTATTTGGGCCAAGTATGAGGCAAATATCGCTAATTAAGGTTAAACAAGTCTATTGAAACTGCGAGCTTGTTAGACGAAATTGAGGCGAAAATCCCTATCGTTAGGGAAAAAAGGAAAAGTTTATAGCTAAGGTTTGTTCTAATTGATGTTGTAATAATCTGGTTTATGGATGAATGTTACCAGGTGAAATTGTCTAAACGTCAAAATTAAGACAATATAAAATAGATGTAACGTGACAGGTACTGATCATTATTAAGGTGCTAACTATTTATTAACAAAACATAAACATTACGCTTCACGACTTATGTATACACACTCTCTTTTTTTTTATTGTGGCGGGGTAGTCAGAGGCTTGAGTGCCCATCTCCGAAATTTCGAAGGCATGTCAGGTATGGGTCACTCGAAGCCCGCGTTTCACTAGATAGACAGCACTGAAGGTGATAGATAGTGATCCGTATCGCCATATAAAGGCACTGGCTGGAATACCTATGCCGAGGAATGAGCAGGTTTCCTCACGATGTTTTCCGTCCCCGTAAGCGGCTGTAAATTATGTAAGTAAATGAAAATATCATTATTAAATTAATTCATTGGTACATGTCAGAGTCGGGATCCGAACCTAGGACTATTCTCATAAGAAGTCATATGTCTTACCCACTGTGCTATAGATGTTGACTGGGCTACAGCACCTTGTTCTGAAGAATAGGTAATAATAGTTTCGAAACGTTATTAGTATGTTAAAATGTTTTTAAAATGTACAAGACTTCTCGTAGCACATCTACATCTCTGCTGCATCTATACGTAACATTATCCCTTTCGGGTTTGGCAGAACTTTGGAGGCACAAAATCTTTCATCACTTATAGCATTAATATCGGCTTTGTTCATCGCCCATTAGATACTATTTAGTGTCACATTCGCTTGCTTATCGCCTCTCGCAGAGAAATCAACTATATATAGCTTTCTATAGATATACATTCACGTTTCTCAATCCCTTTTGGGGTTGACAATAAATACCTTAAGAGAGCGACAGACCAGAGATATAATATAACTTTGGTCACAGTTATAAAAAAAATCCTTTGGCCCTAGTATATTAATATTATATGCCAGACACTGTAACTATAGGTGTGCTATGTATCTGTTATATTTCATAAGCACTACATGTCCAAACAATCACAATATTATCTTTTATGTTCCCCGAGTTTCTTGTTGGTTTTTCTCCGAGCCAGAGCTTCCGAACCAACAGTAGAGTTTGATAAATGTTTACTTAAATTGAATGTCCGACGATACAGTACGAAAACTTATTAGTGAAACAGCAATTGCTTTACTCCGAACCTGTATATTGTTATTACATACACATCACGCCTGATTCCCTGTAGAGGGGTAGGCAGAGATCACGGCTCGCCATTTGTCCCGATCCTGATAGACCACTTTCGCTTCATTGACACTCATACATCTTCTCATACACACTCGACGGTCACATTTTTATTATAAGATTGTTATTATATAAATAAAAAAAAAGTTTTTTTTACTATTCAAGTGTATGTACCATTGAAATCAATGACACCAAGAGAAAACGAAGTGAAGAAACCTACCTACTCATTTGAATAGCTATTATATAGTCAATGCTTGTAAATGGCGATACCAGCACCTAACACATATTAGGCACTGATTCTAGAGCAATTTTGATTCTTGGGTACTGACAATCTGATTAACTTTCGGTTTTGGGTTCGAATTGGACCATCGCTAACTCCGCAATCACACAAATACTCGTAGGTCCGCAAAGATTACTACTAGATTAGTGTATAGAAATGTATGTTTGTAGTCCATCTATTGAAATTCAAGAACCCTTTAGAGGATGGAATATTAACCTGTTATTTAAACATTAATGAATGATATCAAATTCCGATTGGAATGATAAAAAACAATAAAAAAGAAAAATTACGTGTTATGAGTTCTGTCCAAATTAAAAGAGATAAAAGAACGTGAGTCAGACAGATCTATTAAGACAATAATGTTTGTATGTAGGTACAAACACTCTGTTTAAAATGGCCGCCTAGCTATTTATGTATGTAAATTGTTTATAGTTTTAAATCAGATACAAGTTTTGGTATACGCGTCTGGTTTTTCTGTTTATATTACAGCTGTTAAAATATTACAACCACATTCCTGAGTGAATTGATATTTCGAGAGTAACATTTTGATGTCTGTGTATACGTTAATAGTCATTCTTTAATCCTTTAAGGTATGTACAGAACAGGATGCGAAAAACTTGTTGTATTATAGTCTGATTGAGACAAATACTAAATAAAAAACAAATATTTCTTATCCTCACGGGATAGTCAGTGTATTTTGTGTCCATACTCGCATTTGCGGAGGTTAGAAGTAGACTACCTCAAACCTACGTGTTAAGCAATAGTCAATAATAATGTCAGGTGGTCGCCATTGATAAGCTCTGACTGTAACCTGTTTCGAGGAATCTCATGATGTTTTCTCTCACCGTAGTCAGTACAGTGTGTATGAGAAGATGTAAGAGTGTCAATGAAGCGAAAGTGGCCTGTCAGGATCGGGACAAATAGGGATCCGTGATCTCTACCTACCCCTAGGGAATCAAGCGTGCAGTGTATGTATGTACTATGCGTATAAAAGAAAATCATTCTTAGCCCATTACAAACGATCTTTCCAAGGTCATCGGTTCATCTGGCAGCCGATAGACAAAATGGCTTGAAAGGGTAAAACAGAGTAAAGAATAGCAATTTGGATTCATTACTAGGCCATAGCACAAAGGTATTTATGCCCGTGTCAGGGAACTGTTCATGAATTTCGGATGAAGGCTGGTTACCATCGCCTCAAAGCTTTGTGAAAAAACCAATATTGGCCGTTGTTTGCCTAAAAAAGCTGGCAATTTGCTACGCTGACTTTGTTTTATAAGATCGCCGGCCTTTTACCAATCTAGCTTATTTTGTGTATGAAATAGGCTATAAGGTGGGCCTTCGTATTTTTGTCCAATCGAAAAGGTATAGGAGAATATGAGTATGCCAGGTATAAAATATATTCGCAAAGAATATTTTGTATGGATGTACTTGGAGGCAGTTTATACGACACACATACTCGTAACTTAAAATCATTGATATTGTTGATACAATATTTTTACAATATTGATTGATTCTCGTACAACGGCTGTGGCCGCGTAGGTCGACCAGTTCTCGTTAGATTATCCAAGTTAATCAACGTGGGAGTGGGAAATAAGTGAATGGGTGACCATTCAGAATGTCTGTGTGCTGTTGATTTTGCAGAGGGAAAACAATGTGAGAAAATCTGCCTGTTTCGAGAAATATGCACGAGTCAGTAGCTGTATACGGCGTGTTGTTGACATGTTTAACCACCTGTAATGTTGGATATTGACTATCAGATAAAAAGTGGCTTTCGAGTGATAATGCTGTTGATGGTGAACGCTCAACCTCTGACTACCTCTGGTTGTATGGTCCAGAATGGAAATGATTGATTCTATAAATCTTGCCTCTTTATTTCATTTTTTTCCTTAAATCTTTTTCTTACATCACATATACACCATATCTAATTTGTAATGATGTGGATAAAATAAAAATTTTCGATACAAGTTTTCGACACTTTAATATAAATTTGAAACTTTTATTACAAAACTGTTACAGAATTGGTAGTGTGCCAGCAACAGGAGGAAATGATGATATCAGTAATATCTATTTATTATTTGTATTTCTCCAAACACAAATTAAACCTATAAACTTAAAATACATAGTAATAAAAATTTATATCTATAAAATTTATTTTGTAGTTTTTTACGGCGGCGGTTTAGGAATCGCGGTCTTGATAGACGTTCCGGGGAGTTTTTGGCCCAGAGGTTGTCGTTGGCAATCCAGCGGGGCAACACTGCTAGTGTGCTGGGGGCTTTTGCTTCTGGGTTTTCAAATTCGGAACACTTGTGGCGTTATGTACAAATTTATTTGTTATTAGTTTTAAGTTCTTTTTTATGTTTTTAGTTTGTACACATATATTTAATTTTGTAGTCATCACTGTCGGAGGGCGGTAGGGTTCCCAAGACACTGATAGCATTCCACTCTAAAGAGCAATGCTAATTGTTTGAGAAAAATGCTCCAGCTGTGGGATCACTACACTTATTAATTTATTAGTATTATGTGTTATTAGATTAGAATGGACCAGTTTTAGAGTAAGCTGTACTAAATCCTTTATTTATGTTTATCTCGGCTATATTTTCTAAATGTCAAATATGAGCAGAGTTTTAGAGTGGTCTTTGGTAAGAAATACCAAGGTGATCTATTGTTACCTACTATATTTTATAGCCTTAACTATCCAGTGCATTTCTCTGTCTGTTCTTAATGTTCCTTGATATCTGGTACGTAAAACGAATACTAACTAGCTGCCATTCTTTCCAGCATATCGTAGGAGGCGACTGAGGGGCTAGGAGTAAATGGAATGGAGCGATGGGCTAGCAACCTGTCACCAATGTTCCATTAAGGTATCGCGACCCCGATATATAAAGGACCAAGGAGATGTTTTCATACTTTCAAGGTTCAGTCGACCCCAAAAGGGGTTAAAGGACGTGAATGTATATGTTCTCAATCTTAGATACGAGTATTTTTATTCAATATAAAAATAAATGTATGATACTTTCTAATTTATTATAGCAACTTTATTTATTATTTATTATAGCAAACAAAAATACACTCACGAAATTAACCACTTCATACATTCAATTCCTTTCATTTCAATCATTCATTCATTCATTCATCATATGCTTATGCAAACTTCAAACATGTTAATTGGCAATCTATTGATTAGAAATACAACACCAATTAGCGGATGGAGAAAAATAAAAGAGGGCGAATATCGAATGTCAAGTGGGGAATGCAATTATATCAATTGTCAATTCAGGTAATAGTTTTGTTCAAGTTGGATGTACGTACTCGAAATATGACATATGTATGTATTTGTATACATGGGTTATCGTATTACTTGGTACATACATACACATCACGCCCGTTTTCTTACAGAAGGGTAGCCAGATATCACGGTTCCCTATGTGTCTCAATTCGATCGACATCCATACACCTTATATCACCTTATATAACACATTCGGTGGTTATAATTACCTTTAACGTAACCCTTTTTGAATATGTCATATCTAACTGTTATATTATGTCTTACTATGCTGACCCTTTCATAACTGGGTTAGTTACGTATAACAAACATACATAGATTCAAATATTCATCTTTCTACATCTAGTCTAGTGTGGGACGTACAAAGAATGCTATCTAGCTGCCATTCTTCCCGGCACTTCCTGTCAACATTGTTTCATTATGACATCGCAACCCCAATATTTATGCTCAAAAGTTACCTAAGAGATACTAAAAATCCAAGATTATACCCAGCCCGAAAGGGATTGAAGGACGTGAACTTATGTATGTGATATTGGGCTTATGATTTCAATGAATAGTAAAAATTGGTTACAAGCTTCCAACCCTTCATTAAACAATTTTTTTAACTATTATTTACTTGTTAAACATTAAAATAAAAGGCTTAAATACCTATCCTATCCTATAAATATATCGAGTAGGGAATGCAATCATTCCTATTGTTAATTCAGATAATAGTTTTGCAAAGTTTTGAGTACTACGAGCATGATGAAGTTGGAAAACTCTGGAGAGATCTGTTCATTAATGCTGATAGACTTTGAATGTATTTTCTAATCTAATAAATACTTAAGACCCGTGCGAGTTTGGGACGTAGAGTGATTTAGAAGTGACTAATAATACGAGATTGTATTGTATTCAGTTGTTTAACTATATACCCAAAAACAATATTTCATACATGTAACTCTACGTCCCTAACAAGATAAGCAGAAATTATCGATACCTTTTGACGACCTCCGTGGCGCGATCGGTTAGACACCTGAACGCTAATTGTGAGGTCCCGGCTTTGATTCCCGGTGGAGGCAGAGTTAAGAACTACGCTTTTCTACTGCTTTCCAGTCTGGTCGTTGATTATATTATATGCTATATATGTATTTATCTATATATAATATGTATACACTTCTTAAATATACGATGACTAGTACCCTTAACACAAGTCTTAAATGAACTTACCAAGGGACTAGTTCAATTGGTGTAATAATGTCCAAATATTATTATTATTATCGAGCGTCACCTGGAACGATCCTGACAAATCTCTCTTGCTTCACTCACACCCATTGACCTTCTCATACATATTCTTCTGATCTTCTCGCTACGTACACCCCCCTTGAGAAGAATGACATGAACGACTATACAAACATAACTACTATAAAATACAATATACATACATAAATCCAATTCGATCTATTATGATTATTTCATGAATTTTACCCCTCTATAGAGAGACGGGCGTGATGTATATGCACTTATTAACATATTTAATGAGCAAACTAAATATGGCGAAAGCTGCTTTAAGACTTTTGTACTGTTTAACCTCTGGCTATGCTAGTTGGCGTGCTTGTATGTACATTATACATACACAAATTCACGCCTCTATTTCCCAACAGAATAGGCAAAGACTATCGATCGTCACCTCAAACGATCCTGACAAATCTCTCTCTACACACCCGTTAAGCTCGTGGTTGACGCAACGTCAATCGCAAACGCGTAAAGCAATAGTTTGTTATTATACCTAATATAAAATTACATACATACAAATGCTTCACGACTTGTGTATATACATTCCCTTTTTATTGTGACAGAGTAGTTAGAGGATTGAGGCTTATCTCCGAAATTTCAAAGGCATGTTGGGGATAGGTCACTCGAAGCCCGCGTTTTACTAGATAGACGCTATTCAACGTGATACGTATACAGGCACTGGCTATTGCCTATCACCGTTAAAATACATTGTTCATTCATTAGTACATGGTAGAGCCGAGATTCGAAACTAGGACCTCTATAACAAGAATTCAGAGGTCTTACCATGTATAATTGTTCTATAACCGACGATGGCTAACATCATTTAATTTTCCTTAGTTACGACATACCGATAATTTAAGTCAATATTAGTTTAAACAATTTGAAAATCTAATACATAGGTGTCAGTTCTAAAAAAGTTGTTTTTAATTACATACTGAGTAAGTGCTTACTCAATACATTTCAAATATTGATACAAACATACATACTTCACGACAATTATCACTTCTAAGGTAGTCAGAGGCTTGCATTTCTACAGACATACAAATAATGCTTGAATCCCTGAACCTCCCTGAGCCTACCCCTTGTAGGCCGAGATCACGGATCAATTTCGCTTCATTGTCACTCATAGACCTCTTCATACACCCTTCACCCTTTGTGTCACCCTTTTCCAACATGGCATCTATCTGACTGTCATATGTCTTGTTGGGTTGTCCCCTACGTAAACGCCCTTCCACTTTATTCCCTTGCGTTTCTACATCCGTAAATACGAAGTATAAATACAAGGCAATTTACTAATAAAATAAAAAAAAATTCTAATAAATTTTATACTAAAAAGTGAGCTAACATATTACTGTGTCTCCGAGGTTTTGTCCACTTCGTAAAAAAACCTAGTATATACAAAAAGATTATTAATTATTTAATAAATTTCACTAACAATTTATCTCTTACTATTTTCTCACGACATGTCGGGAAAAAACAGGTGATAGTAATTAGGTATTGTATTCAAGTTACAGGTCACCAAATACCACAATGTAAAATAAGTAAAGATCATACTATATATTAAATAAATCTAGATAAAGGGAACAGAAAAATCAATATTCTTATAACTATAAAAATACGAAATAATCTGATGTTTGGGAATTAAATTAATTATTAGTAAGTTGTGATTAAGCTGAAAATTATCCAAATAAATACTTATAAAACTTAATTTAAACTTTTAACTCACCTATAATTCCAATCACTAAATATTCACTTAAACACTTTTAATTCATTCACTGCACTTTCAATCTAACAATACGACGAAACATCTTCTTTTAAAACTTTTCAACACTTATAAACTTTTTAATCTCGTTACTTCAAAACCCTCACTTCACACCACTTTATACAAAAAGTATGACGTTCAATGTTCTTCTATTTAGCACTATTAAATATATACTTATCGAAGTATCAAGAGTTTCGCTACACGACGTTTCGTAAAAGCTCCGTTGACGTCCATCTCAAACGGAGGTCTGATAGATACTGGCATAGCCTATTGAGAAAACGTCTGATAATAGTTGACTATTACGTTTTCGTAATTACAACCCCATATGTGACTTATAAGGATAGATATAATGATAAAGATATTATTTATTAATAGATTAGTGTTGAATTAATCTAATACATGTGATGTATGTTATGTTAATAGTATTGAAACTTACAAAGCTTTTCTTAAAGTGTTATCTTGTTGAATTGCTACGAGATTTCTGTAAAAAACAGACAACTAACTAGTTGTCTTTCTTTCTCTCTCGTTGTAAAATGTTATTTAATTACTGAGGACTAAAGCTTAGTAGAATTAATTAAGCGATGAACTAGCTATCTGCATCTAAAATCAATAGAAACTCGGACCTTTCCAAATAGTTGGTCTAAAGTTGCTATTGGGTCTCCGAGTTTCTGTCTACCTTGAGAAGCTCAGAAGGAGGCAATCATCAACCTATATATTTATTTATGTTATATATTCCTATGTATTTTGCACTTTGACAGCCGTCATACGAATTTACGAATTAAATTTAAATACTATTTTTGTCGAACGCCTATAAAAAGTTGTCAAGTCGTTATTGAATAAGCCGTTATTAATAAATGTTATATATGTATGTATTTATACCCCAATATTAATACTCAAAAGAGATCTATGAGATAATATTATATTTCCGTGACTCTATTCAGCATGACAAGTATAAAAGAAGGCGTATATAACTATGTAGACAAATATATTAACAACAGACCAATGCCTACCTACTATTCTACTAAACATTTGTGTATTTACGCTAACACCGGTAATTTAGTGGGCCCTTAGCAATTCACGCCACGAGCGTCTTTAAAGGAATGTGTGTGGGACCTCACAAATCACTCCTTATGAGCACCTATTACCTTAGAGACAGGTCACATTGTATAAAGGACGTGCGATGTATATGTTTTATACAGTATACGGTGATATGGTTCTATCTATCTTTATACGGTGGCATGGTTTTCTACTAGTCATGTTGGATTTTGATTATCAGGTAAAGAGTACCCACACTTCGAGTGATCAAATTGATTTTATTCTTTTTAGGGATCCGTGATCCTAATAAAACTCCTTAGCTTAATTGACCATACATCTCCTTATGCACATGCGGCGGTTATATGACTGACGTATGTATACTGGTATAATACTGGTATAATACTAGTCGGAAGATGATTTATTGTTTCAGGTTTTGTAAAATACCTAGGCATTATCCGAAAACACGGATAATTAGACAATGGCGATAATTTCTAATCCTTATATTACCTATCAACCGAAATCTAAGTACTAACCTAAAGTAAGTACGTAACCTACGTTAGGTTAGTTTATTATAAACAACGCACGAGCCGAGTGAAGCGTACCGAGGCAGAGGCCGGCGAAGTGCCGGAAGCGAATAGCTTTTTGTACCATTGTCTAATTATTCGTGTTTTCGCAAAATGCCTAGGTTTTTTGCAAAATCCCGTAATATCAAATCATCCTGCCACATAATATACACATATCACAATTATCTCGGGATGTAAGGGGGCACACTATCACCCTAGTGCTTCAAGCCAACCTCACCTGCCCGTGGTGCATCCTGCTTTATAACTAACGAGGCTCTGGCGACCGACAAATGGCGGTATAACCATTTCTTAATCAAGCGTGGCTAAATGCAACAGACCAGTGACGGGCAGCAGCGTCACTGGTGCGAAGAGCTACGTTCTGCGCTCACCAACCCGCCTGCCCAGCGTGGTGAGTAAGGGCAATAACCCCCCATGAGAAAGGCTACGAACACATGGCCCCCAGTTCCCGGTCGCCCTACTATTCCGGCCCACGGCAGCGGTCTCGGTTACGGTAGGGCAGGGGGTGCTAAGAATCCCCGGGTTACGGACAGCTGCCATAAATTGACACTGGCAACGTACAATGGACGCAGTCTACGGCTGGACGAAAGCCTGGCGCAACTGGAGGTAGAACTGACTAATTTAAGGTGGCATGTTCTGGGGATATCGGAGGTCCGAAGATCTGGTGAGGACACCATTACCCTAGAATCAGGCCATCTGTTCTACTTCCGGGAGGGCGACCAGAAGTCACAGGGTGGCGTAGGTTTTCTCGTCAACAAGGTTCTCCGTGACAACGTGCTGGAGGTTTCGAGTGTGTCGACCCGGGTAGCGTACCTAGTACTGAAACTGACCAAGAGATACTCTCTTAAGGTCGTGCAGGTATATGCGCCGACGTCGGCATACCCAGACAGTGAGGTCGAGGTGGTTTATGAAGATATCGCCAAGGCGATGCATAACACCACCAAGACCCACTACACCGTTGTTATGGGGGACTTCAATGCCAAAGTGGGAGTGCGCGAATGCGATGAATCGCGTATCGGAGCGCACGGGGTTGGATGCAGAAATGCCAGAGGGCAGATGCTGGTCAACTTCCTGGATAAAGAGGGGCTGTTCTGCATGAACACCTTCTTCGAGAAAAAGCCCCATAGGAAGTGGACCTGGCAGAGCCCAGATGGTAGGACGAAGAACGAGATCGACTTCATCTTGGCTGACAAGAAGTACGTGTTCAGGGATGTCTCAGTGGTTAATAGGTTTAAGACCGGCAGTGACCACCGCCTTGTGAGAGGCACCCTGAATTTAGACTTTAAAGCCGAGAGAAGCCGATTAAGATGATCCGTTCTTCGCCCAACGATGCTCCAATCCGTGCACAGCTCTGAAGCGTTCCAGCTGGAACTACGCAATCGCTTCGAAGCACTGAATACCACGGCAAGTGTTGACGAGAACCTCGATGTTGTGGTGAGGGTACTTCGCGAAGTGGGTGGAAGATGCATCAAGGGAGGGCGAGGCAGCCGAAGGTCTAAACTCTCAAGCGGAACCCTGGAATTGATGCGGATTCGACGTGAATTGCCAGAGGGAGCTTCGTCAGATACCCAACGTCTCAATAAAACTATCCGAAAATCGGTGAGACGCGACCTCCGAAGCTACAATGCGCAACTCATCAAAGAGGCCATTGAGCGAAATCGGGGGTCGAAAGTCTTCTGTAAAAGAATGGGTACGTCTAATCTGACGAAGCTGAAAACCTCAGAGGGCAGAACCGTCACTTCAATTCCGGGGATTCTTAAAGAGGTTGAGGGCTTTTACGGCCATCTATACTCCTCGCATGCCCCGAAGCCTCCACCCGATGCGAAGGACCCAAGAGCCACATTGGTGCGCCACTACACTGATGATCTCCCGCTCGTGGGCGAAGACGAGATTGGGAGCGCTCTCAAACAACTTCGTAATGGGAAGGCTCCCGGCGAAGACGGAATAACCTCGGAGCTTCTAAAGGCGGGAGGAGCTCCAGTCCTGCAGAAGCTCAAGCACCTATTTGATTCCGTCATAGCTAATGGGACTACCCCGACGGCGTGGAGTGGGAGCGTGGTGGCCTTGTTCTTCAAAAAGGGAGACAAGGCCCTATTGATGAATTATAGGCCTATCGCGCTCCTAAGCCACGTCTACAAGTTGTTTTCGAGAGTGCTCACAAATCGTCTGGCCTCAAGATTTGACGCCTTCCAGCCGCCGGAGCAGGCCGGATTTCGAAAAGGTTTCAGTACCGTAGACCACATCCACACAGTGCGGCAGGTTATACAGAAGTCTCATGAGTATAACCAGCCGCTGTGTCTTGCCTTTGTGGACTACGAGAAGGCCTTCGACTCCATCGAGATCTGGGCTGTTCTGGAATCCTTGCAGCGATGCCAGGTCGATTGGCGTTATGTGCAGGTGTTGAGGAGCCTATACAGCGTGGCATCGATATCTGTTCAAGTCCAAAACCAAAAGACAAGTCTTATACAGTTGCTCAGAGGAGTGAGACAGGGGGATGTCATATCCCCGAAACTGTTCACGAACGCACTGGAGGACGTCTTCAAAACTCTGGATTGGACTGGGATGGGTATCAATGTCAATGGCAGATACCTCACGCACCTCCGTTTCGCTGACGACATTGTCATAATGGCGGGTTCGCTGCAGGATTTACAGGGAATGCTGCACAGTCTTAACGCTGCCTCACGGTCGGTCGGTCTCCGGATGAACTTGGACAAGACAAAAGTCATGTTCAATGAGCTCGTTGTCCCGGGGCCGATCACGATCAGTGGAGAAACGCTCGAAGTGGTCCAGGAATATGTCTACCTGGGCCAGGTTCTACAAATGGGTAGGGACAGCTTCGAGCGTGAGATTTCCAGAAGAGTGCAGCTGGGCTGGGCAGCATTCGGGAAGTTGCGTCATATCTTCTCGTCGCCACTACCGCAGTGTCTTAAGACCAGGGTTTTCAATCAGTGCGTCCTACCTGTAATGACATACGGTGCCGAGACGTGGAACATGACAGTCGGGCTGGCTCACCGATTACATGTCGCTCAGCGGGCAATGGAACGTTCGATGCTGGGTATCTCGTTAAGGGACAGAGTCCGGAACGAGATTATCCGGCAGAGAACCAATGTCGTAGACATTGTCTATCGATGTTGCAAGCTGAAGTGGCAGTGGGCCGGTCACGTCTGTCGCAGAACCGACGACCGTTGGAGCAAAGCGGTTCTCGAATGGCGACCGCGTCTCGGTAAACGTAGTGTAGGACGCCCCCCTGCCAGATGGACTGATGACCTGAAAAAGGTCGCTGGTAGTGGTTGGCTGAGGGCCACGAGTGATCGTGTTCTGTGGCGTTACCTTGGGGAGGCCTACGTCCAGCAGTGGACTGTCATAGGCTGATTGATTGATAATTATCTCACCTAGGGAACAAAATTTGGAAATTTAATGTTAATATATCTGTGCTCTTAGGGATAATGATAGCTTTAAAATAGATTACTGCTGACACGTTCCTATAGAGTTGATTCTATTAAACCCTAGTCTCTTACGACATGCCCAAAAGCTTTAGTTTATTTACATCCTTCACAGGATATTTATACCAAGACTTCCTTTCACCTATTTTCGTAAAGAAAGGAATCTAAGCGATCAAACGCGTAGATAAATACCACTAAAGACGCCGCAAAAAATGCTTCACAATATTCGTTTGTTCACTACACAATGCATGCCAGCAACAGACGAGCAAACAACGATATACACTTGAAACTTATTACTCCCACTCCATATTTTCCGTGGGACGCCAAAATAGTACAAATATAGCTCTAGTGATCTTCAAAAAGTGCGATGAATTATTAAAAAAACAGTTTTCCATTGCGTATTTGGACGATGGGTCAATAGTTCAATATTCCATATGAATGCTATTTTAACTCATAATCTTATTAATGGTGAAGGATAGATAATGAGATCATTGAGACTGTGTCGATATATACAAGTAAAAGGCCGTGAATTATGAAGGTAAGGAATTTTTGATGAACTTTATAGTAAACTAATAAATGTAAAAATGTCTTTGATTACGTAAAGTTTCGGTATAACAAAAACACACAAAAGTATATTCCTTTTTTATTATTTTTGGCTGGTTGATTGGCAGACTTTATAAAAGTATTTTTGGCACCTAAACAGCACGTGGTTACCCATCAAACTACTAACCAAGTCCGATGTTACTTAACATACCGAAAGAATGAGTATTTTAAAATGACTTCGCCTTTCACTGTATTAAAACGCCAGAATGTATCAATATTATTAAATATAATACCTCACGTTCGTTTCCGTATAGAGGGGTAGGCAGAGATCACGGATCCCTATATGTCCCCTATCTGTCTATGTGAACAAACGATTTTCATTTCATTGTCATCTTCAACATAAAAACTAGACAAATATACATATGTATCACTGACGTCAGAATTTTTTAATATGTCGTCTATTTGACTGTCGTATGTGCTATCTACATACTTGTATTACATGTGCACACGTATCTTCGTTACAATCGTATTTCTTTAGAGTAAAGGGGAGATGTAATAGCTTTATGTTTAGCGAAGAACACAAAAACCCGTTTTTTCACTGACTCACACATCTACGCATGTATATTTATATATAGGTACTTCTTACGTCGTCTTCGTCTTCTATGGGGCGATGGACTAGCAACCTGACACCAATGTCTCAATATGATATCGTAACCCCAACATTCATGCAATAAAGTGACCTAGGAGATATTATATTCCCGAGGTTCTGTCCACCCCGAAAGAGATTAAAAGACGTGAAGGTTACTTCTTATGTAACCCTTCTTCTTGAATTACATGTATGTACTTTTTATATCGTTGTATGTAACTCCTATATGCCTACAGTAGTACCTCATTTGTCCCAAATTTTTTAAAAGTAACTTATCGTTAGTCGTCTATGGATTGTCAACAAAGTCAGCAACTCAGTGAAAGTTGAAAATACAAATATTATTGTTCGGCAGAATATTTAGTCGATTGTGATGCCAAACTGGCTAAATATGTTCGCTTTGGGATTATATTTGGTTCCTCAACTGGAAGGAACTGAAGAACAATGACGAGAAGAATTGGAGCTTCAACCTCGTTTTTCTTCGGTTGTAGCGTCTGGCGGCGTTGGCATCACCATGGCGACGGAATAACAAGAAGTGCAAACGGCCTGGCATCAGTGTTTGTACTTGAGCCGACATAACCTTAGTGGTAAATGGCTTAATAAAGAATAAAAAAAACTTATCATTCTACTAATTCATAATACACGGAAGAAGGATTTTATAAGAATTTTCTATATTTCATCTCGCAAAGGCCGAAGCTATTTAAAAATCCATTTATGTTTGAGTGATATATGTTCCTATACTGAATTTTTATATGAGTTAAGCTTAACGTGTATGGCTTAATTACTTGTACACTTTGAAATGTGACATATTAGTTACTAGGCTTAAATAAACATGCTACATATAGCACAATAAGGCAATGTTAAAAGCAAATAAAGAACAAGGAAAAACGTACAATAAACGTCTTGTCTTGTTAAGCTTAATTCCTTAAATTTTTGTGAAGGTCGTAAGTACTCGATCTTATAAAAATAGATTGGATTAGCTATTTCTACGAATTTATACTGGTTGTTGGAAAAAGAAAAGTTTGTAGTCTTAACAATTACGATTAATTATAATATGACAAGATGATATACTGAGACAACACATTTTCACTGCATCAAAGTTTTCATTTTTGTTGTTTAAAGTTTGGGTTAAAGTTATTTAATGCAGTGAATAAAGTGTTTTGTTTCTTTGTATAAACCGACGCGACGTCACATTTGGCTTAAGGTATTACGAGAAAAGGGAAATTCTATTCACAAATCTTCTCATGTGCGCTACCCATTATGCTCATAGTTTAAAATACTTCTAAAGAAATGTAAACATTTACAGTCATGTCCTTTAATCCCTTTCGGGGTGGACAGAACCTCGGAGATATATCATCTCCTAGATCCCTTTTTAGCATGAATATTAGGTGTTGCGATATGATATGATAGATACAGATAGATAGTATCACTAAGGTCACTTTTAGCATGAATATTGGGGTTGTGATGTCATAATTGGACAATGGTGACAGGTGGCTAGCCCATTGCCCAGTGAAGTTCTATCGACTCCCTAGTCTCTTAGTCACCTCTTACGACATGCTGGGAGGAACGGCAGCTAAGTAGCAGTCTTAATTCAGTAATTCAGTTCAAGTAATTCAGATCTTGTTTTGAAAAAAAAAGAGCATCTTGTCGGCAAAGTCTCAGTTCGAATTTCGATTTTTTTACAAAGCCTGTTTTTCATTTAATCCCTTCAATTGTCTCTATCTATCCTGTTGGGGAAGTAGAGGCATGAATATATACATATGAAAGTATTTTCTTACACCTTTCTCCATCAAATACCCCTAACTATTTAGGTAGGACCTTTAGTTTTCAACCCTTTGACCCTACTGATCTAAGATTTTGAGCCCTAAAAGTCAGGGTTAAGCCTGGGCAATAACATTTCGTCAACACGTTTCATTTGCGACAGACAATCTCATTGGCAAGTTCAAACAATTGCTACATATTGGATCTAGAATGGAGGCTGTGACGCCATTCATTACCTTGGCAACATCCCTTTGCATTGAATTGGCTAAGTGCGGATCGGGACTTTAGTTGAATTAAATTATAAAGGAGTAAGGTTTCAAAGTATTGGTAAAAACGTAGGGAACATATTAATTATAGAGACTTAAATGGTAGCTAAGTGTTTATGTAAATAAAGTTTTTTTGTTTTATAGTTCGTTCGTTTAACAAAATCTACAAATATACCTAATATTGATAAATCTTTATGTCATTGAAGCTTTTTGTGTAATAGAATGAATCGTTTAAACAAATCTATAGTTACAGTAACTAATATTCTTCCTAAGCTAGCGAATATATACTTTTTTAGGAAATTTTCTTCAAACAATGGATACAACTAAAAAGAATTTAATAATCTTTTGTCATGTTTAGCTTTGAGAGAAAATTTTAATCGAAAAGTTATTAGAGCATATTGAAGCTATAAATCCAGCAGTATACTATCTAAAACACTTCTTATCATAGTCATCACAAAGCTATCTGCAAATAGCAGCTTGATTACAGTTCAGGAACAAAGTATCCTTTAAAATATCAGTCTCAGCCAGTTTTGTTAAAAATGCTTTTAATTTTCGAAGCTGCTTCACTGTTGACAAGCTTTCACGTGTCCATTATCGCTTAGCACATGTGAAGCTTAATATAGCTGGACGGGATGAATTGAGGCATGATTTTCATAGTTACATACATACGTGTCATGTTTTAATCTCCGAAAAGTGGGTAACAATAATTTAAATATAAATTCACATTTCCATAAGACATTACTGTAAGATTAATATAGCCTACTTGTTCCTACTATATACTATTATGTTCTTATAACACTGTTATTTTTTGAAAAAGTATTTATTTATACTTATACTGTTAATAACTATAGGCCCTCAATTACTTTTCAAAACACATTTACGAGTAAGTTATTTTAAAATATGTGATAAATTTGTTATAAATATTCGAATCATAAATACGTTATAAAAACTGTTTGTTGAATAAAAAATATGGGGCAATGAGCTGACATGAAACATTGTGAGAATATCTGCCTATCCCTTGGGCCTGCATTACAGCGAAACGGTTCACTGCCTATCACGTTGCGTGCTGTCTATCAAGTGCAATGCGGGCAATATGGCTAATACCTTGTTATTTATTACCTACATGTTGTAAATAAGAGTTAGTATATTTTTAAGAGATTCGCGATTTATGCTCATGATTAATAACTAACGGGACTTGCGTAAGTTATCTGCCCGTGACCATGGCCGACCTGCAACGTAGCCGAAACGTCGGGTTAATAACGGTAATTTTATTATATAAAAACTTACGCCATAAGTCCCGTTAGTTATTAATAATAAGAGTTAGTGCTTGTAAATGTCCATATGATTTACTTGTCACATTAGGTGTGACTTTCTGCTTAGCACGTAAGTTTGAGATATCGTTAGAATGAATATATTAATAATTCTGGAGGTGGGAATCTAAATATCACGCAAGGATTAATCATAGTCGTGAATATAACTGTTTTAATAACGTACATTGTATAACTTAACTAAACTATACGTTATTATTAATGTACTTTCCTTGAAGAAAAGAAGAGAATGTACGAGATAGTTTATGGAAGTGAGTGAGGCAAGAGATGTTGTACAGGATCATCCTTACAGCACATCCTTTTGGGGAAACAGAGGTGTGAATATACATATGTACATACATACATATACATCACGCCTGATTCCCTGTAGAGGGGTAGGCAGAGATCACGGATCCCCATTTGTCCCGATCCTGACAGACCACTTTCGCTTCATTGACATTCATACATCTTCTCATACACTCTCGACGGTTATAGGTACACCTAACGTCCCCTTTTTTTCAATATAGCGTCTATCTGACTGTTATATGTCTTCATACATATGTATGCATCTTAAAAATAACGTCACAATATAAATACTCTTATTTATCATACTCGTTATCAAAGAGGATTAAAAGGGATTAAAAGACATGGATGTATGTATGTTAATAAAGCTTGGAAATGAGGTCATTTATTATCATTTTATGTTCTTAAGTACATTTATATTCTATCATCGTCCACCTTAACAGTTCAACTCAATTACTTTCTTTTTAATATTCGTCGGGAGGTTCATAAATTCGACTTAATTGACGCCTAACTACGTTTTATTAGAAACGTTTGTCTAAGAATGGAATTGAGGACTAAAATTTCATTTTCAATCACTTTTAGTCATCATATAAAAGAAAGAGATATAAAATTGTAATAAGTTTAAAATTAAATGCATATTTAAAGGAAACCTAACTATTTTTTACAGGTAATATTTAGTTGTTTGAAATAATTATCGCTATCCAACTGTCAAAATGTGTGGATATTTATCTAGTGAACACATGGGTTAGAGGTGACCATAGAATTACTAACTCGGGATTTACGCAGATGGACTCATGGACTTCTGGCTAACGTAACGTAGCAAGGAATATGGTCGTAAAAATTTATTAAAAACTAAAGTGTGTGTATAAAAATATTAACGCCCGTTTCCTTGTAGAGGGGTAGAAAGAGATCACGGTACCCCATTTGTACCTATCCTATCTAATAAAATATATAATATAATGTATATAATATAATGACAAACCACTTTCGCTTCATATACACATATACACAGTCGGCGGTAATAAGTACTTCTAACGTCACCTTTTGTATAAGTAAAGTGTGAGTAGTTAATAAGTATTTTAAACAATATATAAAAGCATCATAGAGATTTTCGTGAAATACGGTTCAAGGAAATATTGACAGATGAAAGGGCTATAAACCTAAGGTCAGAGTTGATATCCCATCACCCAATAAAGCAATAGAAGGAAGGCCTAGGACAATCACGTTATATGACAGGGCTATTTTTATTTGGAATTGGATGGTCCTTTCCTATGAGAACAATATTTGGTATTATTTATCATTGTGGTCAACAAATATTGTCCGAGATCTCTAAAGTATCAACAACAAACATTACTTACATAGTTGTGGTATATAAGTAACGGTCTTTCTTCTCCATTATTGTAAGTGATGATCTTAGGAATGTAGAGACATTATTTGATCTACTAAATGTATTGTCTATGTATTGAAACGCGGGAATTGAGTGTAGTGAATGTTTTGTCTATCTAAGTTGAGACCTATTATTGGCTTCTATAAGTTGAGACCTATTATTGGCTTTCAAGGATTTACTTTGTTATGTATTAATATTAAGAAGCTGTTGGTTTCACTAATAAAATAAAATAAATAAATAAATAATGAAACGTGGGTTTTCAGTGGCTCATACCTAACATGCCTTCGAAATTTCGGACATGGGCGCTTAAACCTCTTATCACCCCTATTTTTTGTTGATAGGTCAACAAGGATTATATATTCCTAAATGGGTTTGTTTTGATTTTTCCAATCACTGGCTAAATGTAACCAATGGTAATTAGATAGCTTTTATTCTGCTTACTTCTTTATTGATACCTAGAGTGTAATATTTTAGACACTTATATTAACACACAGTAACATTAACCAAAGATTTTTTTTAAATTTAATTACCAAGTAGTATGAGTTATTGGCTCCTAGCTCACATTTTAATCCGTCAAAATATGTACATATAATTATCTAATTTTATCAATTAAAATTAGTGGATTAACGATCAAGACTATCTGCTAAGAGTGACTAAGGGAATTCTTCATAAAACATCTTAACTTAACTAAGTAAGTCGTGATTTGATGTAATGGACCAAGAAAACCGAAATCAGGGCGCCGATCAATTTGCGTGAAAAAGGCTAACTTTTAACATGATTAACAACCGAGAAGATTCTGCCTTGGCGCTTTTAAGAAATGTCTATTTGATTAAATTTAAATGTTCATTTACTAACCTAATCCTGTTCTAGTCTGGGACGTATATATAAGGTAAAATAGATATATTTCTTCCAGATATGTTATATTGTTTCGTTTATAAAGTATGTGTTTGTATTATATAATGAAAGACAGGAAATTTCAGTACAATTAAAGACAACGAATCAGCATAGCATCAGTGATAGGTTACTTCAGCGAAACTGCAACACAAATCTACCAGCATTTTATCAGCCAACAGTATTCAGTATTTAATTTATTCATATGTTAGGAAGTAACTAAGAGGGTAGAGGTTAATGGTAGCAAACTGACACGAATATTCTGTACAATTTCTATCATAACCTATGTATATAGGTTATAAATTTATTCAGAGGATTAGTTTGACTCTTCAGAGGAGGAACACTGTCAGCATATTGGGCACACTGCACTTCAACGACAGAAACAAATTTTAGATTTATTTAATGTATAATCAAATTATTTTAACTAGTTTTGAGTTGGTAAATATCACCTATTGTGGTTTTATATATATAGATAGATGTAAAGCCATATAGTATTGCTAAATAAGACCAACACAATAGTTAACTTTTAAGTTTTTAGGTATCTTGAAAAGAATAGAAGGGCGTAATCCATGTGTCCTTGCAAAGGGAAACTTTTCGAGGTGACTGAACTTTGGAGGCATAACATCTTAGTTACGAGATGTACATAATATTACGTTACATCCCAAACTAGTACAGGTCTAAAGCGTAATAAAAGCCTCCATTAGGCTGTGTCAGTACTGTCATTCTCTCGCAGGTTACGCCTTGTATCAATAGAGCAAAGACCTCTGTCAACATGTCAATAAGGCACTATCCCGATTCATGTGTATCGTGTTTGATTGTCCATATATATATGTACAGTAAAGGATTATAAAGAAAATGAATTGAACAGTTATTGAAATATATATACACATACACAATACGACTTGTGCATAGTCCCTTTTTATTGTGGTGGGCTATTCGGAGGCTTTAACTAGATAGACAACACCCAACGTGATAGGTAGTGAATCGAATCGCTGTATACAGGCGCTGCAATCCCGACGGATGGGCTGGCTTTCTCACGATGTTTTCCCTCGCCGTTAGTGCCTGTAAATTATGTACATAAATGAAAAATGATTTTTAATTTCATTCATTGGTACATGTCAGAGCCGGGATCTGAACCTAGAACCATAAAAAGCTAAAGGTCTCACTAATTTACAGTCGTTGAGTGAAGAAGTAATCATCATTATCAGTCTATCTCAAATACCTATATGAGATAGCCTAAATATAATGTTAAGTGACCGAAGAAATATGATGTCTCAACATTTTGCCTACTTCGAAAAGAATAGAACAAACGTAATATTATGTACATATATATAACCTTCCTATCTATGATTGTATATCTGTATGTTATGTAATGAAGACATGTTATGAAGTGAGATATCGTATGAAATATGCGACGTGTTCATCGCTATTCAACGCATACGTGTCAGACAGGGAATAGCATATTACGAGAAATTTTCTTCTAAAAATATGCTGTATACAAAATAGAGGAATGTTTCACTTCACGATCAATATTTGTAGCCGGGTTCCTAAGACTGTCTACATCATATCTAAGTCTCAACTAGATTGTCAGTACTTAATGTGATAAGCAACTAAATGAATGCACTACAAAAATCACTACATAGTATAAAACAAAGTCGCTTTCTTTGTCCCTTTGTCCATTTGTATGCTTGAATCTTTGAAACTACGCAATAGATTTTTATGCGGTTTTTTTAATAGATAGAGTTATTCAAGAGGAAGGTTTATATGTATAATAACATCCTTTAAATAGTGGAGTTGGCTATATATTTTATACCCGTGCGAAGCTGGAGCGGGTCACCAGTATTGAATAATATAGTCAGTACACGGATTATATAGTTAAACATGAAGCAAAGGTTAGCTTAAAGTTGGGACTACATTATTTTGGTCTTTATTATCTTTTTAAAATCGTTTCAATTCTAGACCAATTCTGATAAACTGTACCGCCAGTTACAAGTACTGAAAGAAAGAAAGGAAATAACTTTATTTGTGTCCCATGCGTAAAAAAATTTAAATCTTACTGATTATTAGGTACTTACACCTATTGACTAATTTACTTACTCACCTAGCTATTATCAATGTTGATAGTAAGTCTCCTACAATAGTAGAAAATTGTATGATATCCTTCCTAAAAAACTACCTAACATATATGTAAATAAAGAAAAGCCTATAAGATCCTGCTACATTTACTATCATTTTGTTTCTCAAACTTTCACAACTATGAAGAAGAAACTCGAAAGAATAGTAATACTGGAAGGAAAAACTTATGCAAGTAGTATTCTTTAAGTTCAAACGAAAAGTAGGTTAACACGGTTTCGGGTTTATAGTATGTATATTTCGTAGTAGTCTATGACTATTACTGTGACATAAAATGTACGAGAACTGTTTCTCGTTTTAATACAACGTAGAAGGTGATTAAGAGACTTGGAGTAAATGTAATGTTTGGTGTTAGGCTAGCAATTCTTCACCATTAATCAATATCATACCCATCATAAATAAATCATTAAACTTTTTGCCACTATAAAAGACATCGAAAAAATGGTTTTATCCGGCCCAAAAAGGATTGACTGACGTGGTTATCCGAAAATAAGTTTATGGTTACATAAAGGCAGGCCCAATAAGACATAACAGTCAGATAGACGCCATATTGAAAAAGGGTGACGTTAGAAGTACCTATAAACGCTGAGTAGGTATGAGAAGATGTGTGAGTGTCGTCAATGAAGCGAATGTGATCTGTCAGGATCGGGGTAAATGGGATCTGTGATCTTTGCCTACCTCTCTATAGGCAATCAGGCGTGATGTGTATGTTACACTACATAGTATAAAACAAAGTCGCTTTCTTTGTCCCTATGTCCCTTTGTATGCTTAAATCTTTGAAACTACGCGACGGATTTTGATGCGGGTTTTTTAATAGATAGAGTGATTCAAGAGGAAGGTTTATATGTATAATAACATCCATTAAATAGTGGAGTAGGCTATATATTTTATACCCGTGCGAAGCCGGAGCGGGTCCCTAGTATAAGTATAAAATGTACCTTTTGCTAACTTTTCACCTACTCTGCAACTTTTCTAATAAAATTTCTAATTTCTTTCCAGTAATTGGTTCTGCATCTCCCTCTTTGTTTAACTTTTGAAACAAACTTTTTTGATTCAATTTTTAATTGCGAAGTGTTTGTTCTCTAATTCGTAGTAGCTGCGTAGTGGCTACAAGTTACTCCGAGTTTCCTTATAATAAGGAAAAAATGAGGTGGTAAATTAACTTGTTCGCTTGGGATTGAATAGAATATAGCCAGCTTCCGGTGACAAATATTATATTCTTTCGGGGTAGCCAGTCGCTTGAGTGATCGAAATTGTAAATACGAAATTCATATTTTATAAGAAACCTGTATTCATATTTTTTATATAAATGCCTGGTTTTTCTCTAAATATGTGACGAAGGTTTTATCCTTATCAAATTTTATTTTTTATATGATATCTTTACCATGTAGACAAACTGACATATGTAGATTGTCATTTGTTGTACAAATACATGAATAACCATATTCAATACAAAACCTTTTTTTATTATTAACCATAAAACAAAAGTTATAACATGATTTAATAACCTAAACATCGAACGTTGCCATGGCAACAGTACGTTGTTTATCTACCCATCTTTACCTGGTCGGTGCATTAAATTGCAATCCTTTGAAATGGGATATCGTAAGCAATGGAATACTCAATGCTTTGAATATTTTCATACTTTTGAACTCTGGAACGTTTTATAAATGTAAACGATGTCGGGAAAGCGTCTTGAATGGGTTAACTAGCTACTTTAGTTGAACGTTAGGGGTGACATAGTTAAAGGTGGATTTTCTCTGTATTTTTTTGACGATTGGCTAGTAGACTGTTGAAGGATTAAAACATATTAAAAATTGCCAAACTTATAAATGTCAGAGTCGAGTATAATAACTTAGTGTAAATAAAATCATTAGAATTCCAATACGTGTTGCACAACCAGGAACGTTTAGTAAAATAAACACCTTCTCATCTTTATCATTTATATTCTTTATCCTTAATTACAAAATGCATTAATCGTGACATACACTTCACGACATTTACTCGTATGGGGTAGTTACAGACTCTGTGGTACGTATTCGAACTTACGGAGTTAATAATTCCATACCTTAGTGATTGTAAGTAGCGTCACGCCTTACCACCTATCACATTGAGAACTATCTAGTCAACACGTAAGTTCGAGGTGGCCATAGAATTACTATACTATAATACTCTGATTTTGCGGAGTTGGGCACCTGAACCTCTGACTACCCCGTAAGGGTTTATAGGTTTTTTGTTGTTTTTTATAGGTTTTTATAGGTTATAGGTTTTCTTACTATTAAAAAAGTAAAGTAGCTCGACATTTGAGACATTATATTTCACCTTAAACAGAATTATTACGATTACAACCATTAAAGTGAAATAATACCAGCCTAAAATCCATATAGTGATACCCACTGATAAAATTAAAGCTGGTAACATCTGAAATCTGGAAACGATCTCGGTAATGGCGCGTTTGTTCCATAATTCATAGCCTTAGAGCAGATTTAGCTTTTCCTTTTAAAATATGGTTTTCTATCGAGAGCTTTATTAGAAGTTAAATGTAAGGTTAAGATTGAATTCAAAGGTATTTAAAAAATAGAAGTTTTATTTTGTTACTGTTATTTTTTTTTAAATTATTTAGTATTTTTAGTTTATTAACTTATACATTAAATGTTTTTTAATACGGTCATTATTCGCTTTACATATACAAATCATTATTAATACCTATTTATTGTAAAAAATGTATAGGGCTATAGTCTGATAGGGTATATCATTTGCAATTGATTTTGTACAAACAAATCACACACTTTTACACTTTTTTTACAAATATTATTTTTCTTTTATATAAGTTTTCATACTAAGCCAGTACTTCTTATCTAAAGGAATAAAATAGTGATCAAATGACTATGTAAAGCCATGATTAATGTCAAAGTGAGCCATTAGCAATATCCGCTATGTCATTTCCCCGCACTTAAGCCTTTCGCTCTGTTCGTAGTAATGCTACGAATCTAACTTTGAATGGTTGTTACGTTATGTAGCTAATTGGGTGTTTATCTGTGGATTTGTAGACTTACTGTAGTAGGTTTATAATTGTTAATATGTTAAAAAGCATATAATTATTTTTACTAATGATAAGGTCACTGAGAAGCATGTTAGGAGTGACATTGAATGATAGTGTAGGATTCACTGTGTCCTACATGAAAAGAGGAAGCTTCCTACCTGGGCAGGTGGTCGTCCAGGCTAATGGCCTGAGTTGGAAATTTGTATATATCTTGTTTCCGATAAATATTTCACTTGCGCGTTCTAGGAATTGATTTGTGTGCAATTATTATATTATTATTCTTGGCGGCGTCATCTGTGGTAATTATGTTTAACTAATTGCAACCTAGGTTTACTTAGGTTTCTCTGTATGTGTGGCGCTCTAGAGGTCGCCACAGTACTCCCCTTCTTATAAGGTTTTTGCGTCATTTGTTATTGTCGTCATTGCTCGGCTGTTGTCACTGAATCAGCAATTCACCAGGCGGTCAGTGGGTCGACTCATATTACCTGAGAGATTAGGAACAGGTAGCGTATTTCTGCATTCGTTGCTCCTAGTATCTCGTAACTATTCCTCGTTTTTGACTTCAATATCTTCAATGTATGTACATTGTGTCTGTTCATCACGATATGTATATCTTCACGACGGTTTTACCAGCACATCGGTTTTTGATCACGTTGGGTTGCATCATCACGTCGGGTTGCATCATCACGTGGGGTTGCATCATCACGTCGGGTTGCATCACGTAGGGTTGTGATCACGTCGGGTTTACCAATTGTAGGAACCACAGTGTCCTACATGAAAAGAGGAAGCTTCCTACCTGGGCAGGTGTTCGCCCAGGCTAATGGCCTGAGTTGGAAATTTGTATATATCTTGTTTCCGATAAATATTTCACTTGCGCGTTCTAGGAATTGATTTGTGTGCAATTATTATATTATTATTCTTGGCGGCGTCATCTGTGGTAATTATGTTTAACTAATTGCAACCTAGGTTTACTTAGGTTTCTCTGTGTGTGTGGCGCTCTAGAGGTCGCCACAATAGAATTAGAAATGCGGTTTAAATGAAAATGTAGTGACTAAGATTGAAACGGGCGTGGTGTATATGCATGTGTCAATATGTATATGTCACTGAAATATAACAAGAACCGTAAGTTTGTAATTTCCTAGGAAATTTATATACTTTCGAATGATTCTAAACGGGAGATATGTATTATTTTACGCCCTTATTTCCGTAACTTTATAAACAGACGAATCTCATACGTATAGTAATATATAAACAATGGCGCTCTCATTGTTGTATGTACTCGTACACATTGTCTGCAGAGTTTCTTGGCACTTCTTCTCTGCAGAGATTTTTCTTTACGAAGTGCCATTAGTTTTATTAATTTAATTTGATTTATTTTAAAAACTACTGTATATTAATGACATATTTTTTTATAAAAATTTTTTTTACTTTCAATAAGTGATTTTATGATCCTCATATTGAATAAAAAAGATTTTCTTTTCATTGATTGATTAAATCACGTGTTCCTTCTTTTCTACAGATGCTAAAATAATATATATCACGTTCCTGTTGATTAAATTTCACCCTATTAAACAATGTCAAACTTTGTGAGTTATTATTGTTTCGTTTCGAAATTCGCACGTCGATTGTCTACAACTAACTTTGTTTTCATTCAATGATTCGGACGAATATAACTCAATTTTAGACAAAAGCAATAATAACGAACAACTAAACCTCTTAAGCCCATCTCAATGGGAACTTTCTATCTGATTAGACGAAACGTAAGCACGTAGGACTTTGCAACTTTTTACACAATAAATAATACATTAATTTGAACGCTATGTTATCACATTGCACAGTTTGTAAAGGTAACACAATATAAGCAAAACATTATTTTTGCACGGTCATTAAAACTTGCACATTGGGTATAGTCAGAAGTGTTCATCTCCGCAATTATATACGTAACTATTCTTAGGACATCTCGAACCTATATGTTTAGAAGATAGCCAGTACTCAATGTGTAAAAAGGTAAACGGTGTCTCCATTTACAAGCAGTGGATATAACTAGTTCCGTGGAATTAGTAGGCTTTGACTAGATCTATTACCTCATCGTAGAATTCTGTGTATTTCGTTAAATTTTTATTGCACATGGAAACTCTTAAAACTTCTCTTCTCTTAAAACTATCATAATATGATTAAAGGTTTGAATTTTATACCAATAAATACGTAGTCAAGCCCCTAACAACTAGGCTACGATGAATTTGATAGACAAGAATAATCACTACATAGTATAAAACAAAGTCGCTTTCTTTGTCCCTATGTCCCTTTGTATGCTTAAATCTTTGAAACTACGCAACGGATTTTGATGCGGTTTTTATAATAGATAGACTGATTCAAGAGGAAGGTTTATATGTATAATAACATCCATTAAATAGTGGAGTAGGCTATATATTTTATACTCGTGCGAAGCCGGAGCGGGTCGCTAGTGAAATACATAATTTTTTTTATATCACCACTCATGTTATATACATCCTACTAAATAGAACTACCTTCCTACTTCATACCTATTTGTGGGACATTAATCTAACTTGGATGTCGCTTGCCAAACCACTCTTCAACCGCACGCAAATACTTGTATAAGTATGATATTAGAAGTACCTATAACCGCCGAGTATGTAGTAGAATGTAATAAATTATATGTAAACACTGAACTTTCTAAGATGATATGACACTGGTTCAATGTGAATATAAAGCAAAAGAGTAAATTTATTTTAATGGCAACTTTAGAAAACAAGAAAAAAAATTCAAGACACTGTCACAGCAGTTTAGTGGGGTTAATTACAGTATCGTTGTGTACTAACTTCTGAGTACGCTTTGAGACTCAGGAAATGCTTGGCAGTTCGCTGGAGCAATATCGTCGAGCCTTTGGAGGCTAACCCTTTCACGGAATCTGTAAAAGGATCTTTTCAAATAAACGCTCCACGAATAGGTATGAGTATACTCATACACGAGGTCGACCTAAAGAGAAGAATGGGCGCGTAAAAATGGCATAGGGAAAGCGTATACATATATATTTGTACTTAGATAAGAGTTTTCAGAACGCAAGGGAACCATTTAAAATTTTCGTAACTGTAAATTTATAGGTAGGAAGTAATGTTTGAGTTAAAATGCCACCAGCAAATAAAAC
This sequence comes from Leucoptera coffeella, assembly GCA_030578115.1. NCBI lineage: Eukaryota > Metazoa > Arthropoda > Insecta > Lepidoptera > Lyonetiidae > Leucoptera > Leucoptera coffeella. Next base: position 58,815 of record JAMBLF010001220.1, read on the forward strand.
GAAACGTTTTGTATTCTATAAAAAAATACACCCTATAGTACTTAATATACAATTATACCTAGTCTGATGGATATATATCTTTATATTTCTTGTTTTTATCAACTAAAACGTATATCAATCACAAGTACAAAACGAGTCTAGAATAAGTTTAATCCAAACTGAATGAATACAATAACATTCTTGTCAAACAATATTTCCATCACTTCTCAATTCCAGAGAGAAGTTTTACAAAGCGGAGTCGAGTGCAGGCGCTAGTCACAGATAATAGTTTTCCTGATGGCATAGTTAATGGAATCTTTTGAATAACCAGAATTCATTTCGCCCTGTCATAACTGGAATTCTTGGGCTATTCCCCGGCCATTGGAATTCCGATAAAATAATTGGGCCCTTTCGCACGGGAGAAATGGGGAAATATCCAGAAATTATGCCCGCGCCAATTACACTTTGTTATCTGGCTTAATTTATAGCATTAATTAGCCCGTTCCACGTTGACAATTAAAGAGCCAGGTAAGACGTTGCTAAGTTTTCAGGTGATTAAAGGTTTTGGAAGTTTTTTAAAGTAACTGTGTAGAGCCAAAATCAGTAAGAGTAATATTTTTAAATGTTCAGAAATATTTTTAGATATATTGGAAACTTTAGAATTTTTAAGCCGGCCTCATATAACACATTTAACAATTAAAGGTTTCAATCAATGTCTCTTAAGTATAACGAATGGATGACAAAACTTAGAAACCTACTACTAAAGTCTACAGTAAAATCAGAGTTAAGTATATTGTGAGTGACAAAAAATAACTGAAAATAAGCGCACTTAAATTCTTCCATCAATACTTCAGGGCTTATTTCTCTCAAATTCCATTAAAATATGGTACAAACTTGGTGTCGATTGCATACGGCACTGTTTGGGTTTTTACGTTTGTCAAAATAAATCTTGTTGTATTTAAGCCACTTTAGCAACCATGGGTTTTAGATGTGTATACTAAGGTGTTCAATTTATAGACACATGCCATTTCGGTCGAAGAAACTCAAGTTAACTACCCCGAAAAGCTATACCTAGAATGAGCACTTAAGATGTGTTATAGACGTGACCACATTTATAGGACAGTCATAACATTTTGAAAAAGGTTATCTTACGATACTCTAAGGGCCCGTAAACCGACCTTTCACAAAATATGAGTCCATAATACTTGACACGACGCATTTACTGCTACTGTCACTCTCATTTCAAGTAATTTTTATTGACGCTTTTCACTTATCACATAAAATTTTGTTTTAGTACTTCAATTCAATTATTTGAGCTAGCTCTATCTCAGACATGTTTTTGCCAATGTCAAGTGAAAAGTGATTGTCTTAGTTGTTAATTACGTACAAGCATTACAAAAAATAATACACTTAATAGTTATATAGTATATGATTGGAATTACGGTAGATAATTTTAGTAAATATTATAAACTCGTAAGCAGCATATATAAGAATTATTTTATGTCTATTATTTGTCCTTCGGCCCTTTGGTCCTTATTGCTCCTAGATTAGAAAGTATATTGATAATTATTGATTATTCTGTTTTATGCAATATACGTTTATATCTGAACATAATAAAAACGTTATCCTATAGCGCTTTAAAATAACTGCCAGAAGTAACGAAATTGCATTCCCGTACCCTATATCAACAATGGAAATCTAGATTGCATCTAGGGTCCATTAAGACCTAACTAAATCATCTCACCAAGTTCCAAAGAACCAATTATAGGATACCTAGAGGGAAACCATTTCCTAACGTCTGGGTTAGGCAATCGATCTATTCTAAATATTGTTATAGAAATATTATAATTTTATTTCTAAGAAATTTTCTTCTGATATACAATCTGTCTAGGATTTTTGTATTCAAATTGTAATATTATAACATACTATGTATCTTCATTCGTATATAGTTTTTTTTTATTTACATCAAATTCATAGAACTGAATAAATAAAAATTAAAATAAATTAAAAATTAGTATAATGTTAATTAATTTTTTGTAAATATATTTAGCTTTAAATAAATATATTTTATTTTATAATTATTAGTTTATTCTATTGTCATTGTATTATAGATCTAGTCAACGCAAACAGAATTATTAAATTCTAATAAGCAGTTTATGAGATTATCGTATTGTATCAAAAATACGCGGTATCTTTTATATTATGAATTGATATAAATAGAAGTTATTTATAAATAGACATTGAGCCAGCTGGTACTTTAGTAGTGGAAAAATTAGCTTCCTATGGAAATATCTTTTATAATATTATAAAATAGAAATTTATATAAATAGATGTTATACATATATAAATAGACACTCAAATAGAACTCAAATAGTGGAAATTTTGCTACGCTTGGGTTACTTATTCTGTACAAGACAAGCAGATGTTATTATTGGACAACGGGTTACCTATACTGTACAAAATACGTATGATATTGCAAGAGAGTTAATTTGGTTTAAATAGAATGCGCATATAAATAATCATACAGATTTAAAGGAGGGTTTTTATGTCTTTTTTACTAAAGATGTAAACAGCGTCTTATTTTTTAACATTTCTCCTTATTCTCACAACGCCATAATATGTAATACGGTTCACCCTGCTGACATTTTCTTGTAATATGTAATAAGCACGTGTTCACAAAGTAGAACCTTTATTCAAGCAAGTAATAAATTATGCATTCTTCAAATGTCAAATGAACTTCGTATCACGTGAGTTTGGTGGAGTTTTTTCTCCCAAATGAGAACATTTGTCATTTTCCTTTCTTTCCTCAAGGATTACGGGATTATGAACCGACAAATGTATGTATGTTGTTTTCAACGTTTGGAACAACGAATTGTATTGTTTGTGTACTTGTTGAACACGTTATAACATACATAGGGAGGAATAGTCTTCTTTGTTTGGGACGTAATAAGACTGCTAACTATCTAAAGTTTTTGACGGTATTCGATGCTTCTCTGACTACTCTATAAAGGGGTATTGTTCGTGATATGGAAGGTTATTTTTTTAAATCAAACTTAAAGTATTTTTACAGATGTTGGGACAATCACTACAAGATTTTTTATTTAGTGATGTTTTACATAGCATGTCGTTACATGTATCGCAACCATCATAAATAACAGGCAGTCAGATGTTCGTTGCATCCATCGACGATATTACACTCTAAGTGATTTATGCCCGAACAAACTTTTTGGTACATAAATGAACGTAACCAACCAACCAATCAACAAACCTTGCCGGTAAGACAGAAGCTGGGTGCCTATTAGCTAAGCATTGTGATGGTTTAAGTCAGTTTGAAATAGCAGACTATACATCTATCCTGATTACTAAACGATAGATTGCGATGTTTTCCATTTCCTTAGAAAATGTTATCAAATAATTCTACCTCATCCGAACAATGAATATTGAACTGGAAAATTACCAATTTATTTTCGAAAAACGCTTCCGTATATAACAATGATGTGACTAAATGAGATGAAGGGATCAAAGCAAGAACCTGCATACATAATACTTACTTACTTCAACAGGTGATCGAATATTTATAGGGCTGTGCTGGTCCCAACATTGAAGTTGCGTATTGGCCGTCGTAATGCGGTCACAGAGAAGAATGTTAGGAGTCAGTTTTTTGGCATTTCTGCTCTGCAAGATTATCCTTTACGAAATGCCTATAGTTTAATTAGTTTTTTTTTAAGGATAACTAATTTTATTGTCAATTTTTCATGTGAAATAAGAATTAAGAGATTTAATGATCCTTATGTTGAATAAAAAGCATTTTATTTCAGTGATATTGAATGATAGAATTAAAAATAGTGCGATGTGGGACGGTTACGTTTTGAAAGAAGTTGTAGTGACTAGGATAGAAAAGGGCATACTTTAATGGTTTAGACATTTTAAGTGGACAAATGATAGTATATTTCTTTTAGGTTGAGGTGGAAGAGTAATTTTATAGGTGCGGACTAAATACGTATGGTGATCAAAAAGACGTCATACTGAAAAAGGGTGTCGTTTTAAGTAAATAAAACCACTGAACGTATGGTGGATGCAGAGGTGTGAGATTATTTGAAAATGTACATCAATGAAACGAAAATGTTTTGCAGGGAACAAATACCTTAGAATGCATGGATGTTTCAGAACGTAATGTATATACGTCACAAAAAACCATGAGTTTGAAGACGGTTGTACTATGTTTGTATATACGTCACTGAACTTAATATAATAGTAAAATAATAACAAGTACCATGAATGAAATAAAGGAGTAATCAAGGTAGCAAACCCATGGTTTCTCACTATTCATTAGTAAGCTTTCCCCTTTACAAAGCTGAACTACGTTTATTCATTTTGCTCTCTTTGTGGAGACTAAAACAAAAGACCGTCACCTTTCACCTAGTTTTCAGAACAAAGATTTTTCTAACCCAAAGTCTTTGTTGTTTGAGTTGTGGGTGTAAATCCTGAACGTCAGTCGTAAATCCTAAACGTAAGGTCACCCTATAATTATCTAGGGTTATGTCGGAGCCTCTAGGTTTAATTTCAGACTTGGTAACTAATGATTATGAATCTATTCCAAGTACTCGTATAACTTATACATACATAAGGTATATCGATGTAAAATCTAATAAATCATTAATGTAGAAATACAACAATATATTATGCCAAATTAGGTGCTGATCTGGTTAACACGTGAGTTTGCGGTGGCCATTAAATCATTATCTACGTACTTTCATATACTTGATTTGATCTTTGATTGTCCCTGAAGGGTAATATCTTATAATCGTCGTGAATGTTTATATCTATTCACTACGAAATATTACAACAAATGATAAAAGAAATAAGGATTTTAATTAAATTCTTAGCAATAATGAACTTGCACAAATATCTTATTACAGAACTTATATTTAAGAAGGGGGTATTTTATAACAGGGACAGAATTCCTATTAGTTTCTTAACTGACAATCTCTCCAATTGTTTTAATTGTTTTAATCAAGTCCACAATGTCTCTTTAAGAGACAGAATAAAGAGTCCAAAAGAAACTTTTGTCATAAACAAAAATACTTGTACCAAAGTTGTAAGTTATTTAGTCATATTTGTGTAGTAGCACAAGAGTTTTATTTACTATAGTCTGGTTAACGAAAGTAGATACTGGATAATTTTGAAAACTTTTTATATAACAACACTAAAGTGTTCCTACCATCGGATATTTACCCTACAATTTGGGGTATTTTAAGTAGAAAGTTCTTAGGAACAATTAATTCCAAAAAGGCATTTTTAAACAGACTTATTTTGATCATTTTATAAATAAGTTTTAAAAATTCATACGTCTGCTAAAATTGTGTTAATCAAAAATAAGTTTCGTATGTACGTGTTGAATCATTACAAGAGCTACAGTAAGCCTTAAATTGGTCTAATAAATAGCTTAAGTAATTAGGTACACTATATCTTAACTAATTAGGTAGAGAAAAACTTGGCAATTTTATTTTAAAGAAAATTAATTTGTATCTGTTTTCCGAAAAATTTGGTAAAATCAGAATTAGTGTATGGTATTACTATTTCTGACGCCGAAGTTGGCATGTTGTTGATGTTTCTTTATGGTTGACTAGCGTATAGTTAGGTTAGGTTAGTACGGCCAAAATGTCTTGATATTTTTTTATTTTAATTATTTAAGTACATATTCGTTTAAGTTATTTTTTGTTTATTCTTTTTGTTCCTATATGCTACAATGGAGTGACGTATCCGTGTGATGTTTGGTATGGAGTTAATAAAGAGATGACAAGTTATATAAGCTACTTTTAATCACGTCATAACGCGGACAAAATTGGAAGCATCCACTAGTAAAATTAAAATAAATGTCAAAGTATCAAAGTGAGTTGTTCCGCTTTTCCTTTTTATTTTAGGGTTGCAATGCTAATATATTTTAAATTTGCCGCGCTTTTTCAGTATCTACTTTCGTTAGCCAGACTATAATACATTTAATATTATATAATGGCGGCATTGGTGTAACCATGGCGACAGAATATCAAGAAGTGCAAACGCCGTGGCATCAGTGTTTGTACTTGAGCCGACATAACTTTAGTGCTGAATGGCTTATTATAGAATTACAAAAACCATTTAATATGGAATTACGGCTCCAGGTTGCTAGCACATCGCCCAATAGATTCAATTTACATCTAGTCTTTTTAAATGTCTTCTACATGCCTAGGGGATCGCCAGCTTGTAAGCTTTATTTTTACGTCCCAGACTAGCACGGGAGCGTTATAAATACATATACACGTCACGCCCGTTTCCCTGTAGAGTGGTAGGCAAATATCACGGATCCCCATCTGTCCTGATCCTGACATACCACTTTCGTTTCACTGACACGCATACACCTCACACACACTCAGCGGTTATAGATACTTTATTGATGCACCTATGTTTGTTTATTTATATTACTGTATGTAAGTATTTATGAAACTATTACAATGCGTACTGATGTATCCTCGTAAGTGTATCGCTAAACAAATTAAAATAAAGAATTTATATACCTACTGTCTCATGTTTGTAAATGTTCCCTGTATTTGTAGTTATAAGCAAAACTGGAAGGGAGAGCTGGTGTCCTAAGACACAGGACTTAATTGTCCTAGTTTAGGCATCAGTTCTCTCACTAACAAGTGTTGTTATGAGAGAACAAATAAAGATATATTATTATAGATACGTCACCTTTTGCATAAATATACAAGTACACTATAAATATGTAGTAGTTATAAGAGCATTAACAGTTAGACGATTACGTAGGAGGCTGACATTTAAGGTTTTGTACTTGAGTGATAGCTTTGAGAAATCAAGGTGAATTAGAATACAATATGACTTTTGTTATCAAAGTATATATTCACGTCCTTTTATGCATTTGGAGGTCAATAGTTGTCTTAGAATTAAAGAGATATTTCTCTCGGGTTCTTTAACATCACTATCGAAGTTGTGATGGCATTATATAGAAGAATAATGAATAGCACCTGAAAATCCGGCTTTGCTTGTCCAGTCGGTACGCGATTTTGGTTGAATTGTCGGTACGTAACCAGACAGAGACATACATATGTATATGTAATGGCAACCGTGCTTTGTCATCTACAATTAAGCGAAATACTTTTTTTTTCATTCAAATTATGTGGATTTAAGTTGTCGACTCGAAATTAACATAAATTGTTATAAAAAAATGTTTCGATCTAGCATAAGCGATTTATGAAATAACAATAGCGATTTATGAAATTATTAATATAATTATATAGATTATATGCTCATTTCATTATTCATTTGTTTTAGTAATTGTTTTCGAAAACTGTTGCTAATTAGATTATTATTTATTAGATCGGGATACATTACAATCTCGTTACAGTTGAGATATGAAATGTTATGTATCCATAGTAATATTCACTCAAGGGGTAAAAAGACGCAAGTATATTTGTATTGTAGGGAAAAATTGGGTCAAATATAAGTATCAAATCAGTAAACCAACAAAGAATAATCATTCTCAATTGCTACTTGGAAGCTAGCCTGATTTCAAATGTTTGTATTTATGCAAAAAGGAACTATGCTATACCAAATTCACATAAATTTTTGTACAAATATAAGCCTAATATTTAAAATACACTATAAATTTTCATAAAACCATATTAGGGTTAATTTTTGTAGCCGATAACAATCACTTTATTAAATATGCTAAAAATGACCGCAGGGATATTAGGCACTGAATTATTTCATTAATTATATTATTATGCTCTGATTTATTTCTGAAAACACATTAAAAATTTGATCCAATGACGGGCACAAAGAACTAATTATACTCTATAGAGTATATTATATTTTACTCGAGTATATGTAACGAGATCGTTATAGATTTTCTAATTATCATATAAAAAGTCTAATTAGTATCATATGTTATATGACTTATAAACAATTTTTTTTACGTGATTATGATTTTTTCGTGAATACACTCGTACGTGTGGGTTTACCTGTCAATATTAATATAGAGATAAAAATAAACAAATGTTTGCCCAGCCTCTTTTTATTTCTTTGTTACCTTTAGCATGACACCGTCCAATTCATGTCACCGAATGAAATCCGAAACCTTTCTTGGCCGGAATATATTTGCCAAAACCCTCCAGTACCAATCCAATGAAAATGTTGGTCCCATTCCTCACGAAATTGAATACACATACACTCAAATTTCGGCTGTGATGGGTTAAAATATACGTAGGAACCCCGTCTATTACGGCTATAAATTTCTAAAGGTGGATAGAATGAAAAAAAAGACTACATTATACATGCATTACATAATAATATATTAAGTATCTTCCTATATAACAGGAAAGAGACTATTGATCGCCGCCTTGAACGATTCAAATATTTCTCTTGCCTCACTCACACCCTTGTCTTGTATGTAAAGAAATATATAGCAATAATTATGGAAGGTGTCCCGAGCTAGTTGGGACGTAAAAAGAATGCTTAGCTGCCGTTCTTCGTGGTATTTCATAGGTGACGATTTAGAGACTAGGGGTATATTGAAGCTATTGGGCGATGGGCTAGCAACCTTTCAGCAATGTTCCATATGACATAAAAACCCCAATATGCATGCTACTAAGTAATTGAGATATTTTTTTTCATGTCTCCAAGGATCCTTCCACTCCGGAAGTAATTAAAGGACGTGATGTATGTATGTGTGTAAATGTTTAAACTTTGAGAAAGACGGAAATTCTTAATGCTTTATTCGCTAACTGACATGCCGGGAATATTTAAGTATTGAGAGTTTGAGAGAGGAGACAAATATTTGTGCTATAAGGAATATTTATTAAGGTATCAAGCTAATATGGAAGAAAGAATTATAGCATCCTGTAAAACCTTTCATAGACAAAAAAGACAAACGCATTCACGACCCCCTTGCGGGATAGACAGAGGTTCAGGTTTCCATCTCCGCAATTGCGAAGGTAGTAATACTATGGACACCTCGGACCCTCGTGTTGACCAGATAGTCAGTACTCAATGTGACAGGTGTTAATTTTGAATATTATTTCTTTACGTTCATATTATATATTAACTCCATATTATATATTCACACCCGCACGTTACAATTAGATAGGTAAATATTATCACCACCTCGAACGGTACTGACAAATCTCTTTTGTCTAACACAGATCTATTAAACTACTTATAGTTCATTTTACAAAAAACGGACTTATCGCGTTTATTTCATAACCAAAGTATTACCTTTGTTACCCGACGTTTCGGTCATGTTGCAATGGCCTTGGTCACGGGTCAACTCTAAAATATACGTGAAAAATCCCTTTTAATAATTACTTATTAATAATATATTTACATCTATTTCTCCACTGTCTATCTAGTGAAACGTGGGCTTCGAGTGACCAATATCTAACATGCCTTCGAAAGCCGCTGACTACCCCTCCACAATAAAAAGGGATTGTATATACACAAATCGTGAAGCGTATGTATGTATTTATACAAAAAGTATAACCATGGAGTAATTACTAATAGGAGTGGGCTTTACGCAATATTTGTATGGAAACTAGCGTGGCAATACGCTGGGTGAAACGAGGTACTCGAGATGGAGGGAAGATATTACAGCCAATTAAAACACGGCATCGGCCAATTAAATTAGGTATCTTCTTTCTTTCACACATTTTTAGACTCCGCACCAATTAAAACACGCCATTTGGACTCCGCACCACGTAACGGGGACCGCTGCTTACGCCGGGTCCTCTTTATATTTGGTTCGTGAGTATAACCTTCTGACTATTATACTTTTGATTATTCTGACTAATACCTTGGTAGAAATGACAGTGGTATCTCAATTTTTTTCTGTGTTGTGAAGCGAAAATATGTTTTTCCTTCTATATCAAAATTCTTGATATCCACTTCATATATTTCGATTTTCACCTGACATTTGACTTTGGTGGGCGTTGGACAAACAAAAGTCAATCCAATTTATCGTTAGGGCGTAACAGATAGCCATTGTACTAATTAAAAGTGTGTGGGATGACACCTATTCCATCAAGTCCTTAATTAGCTTACATGTAGCCCACTCATAATATATAATTCTAGAATACATACATATACTTACGTCCTTTGATCCCTTTCGGGGTTGACAGAACTTTAGAGAAACGATATCTTCTAGGTCAGTTAGCATGACTTCTACTTCTAAATAACATAACTTCTAGCATGAATAGGGGTGGTGATGTTATATATTATAACATTGATGATAGGTTGCTAGCCTATCGCCTAATAGATTATATTTAACTTTAATCCCGTAAAAGTATAATTTATGTCATCTTCGCCCACTTAAAATACTCGGAAAAATATATTTCATAACTCACTTCATATGCGGGTACAAAAAACAAAAAAAACATAAAATAATAGAGATAATATATAAGCCAGTCGTCTTAGTGTGTCGTATTACGCTCGACTTAGCGTCATATTGAAAAGAGTAAATTTCAATTACATAATCGTTAACAATAACTCCATCTCGATGGTAAGGGAAAACTACAGTTTACAACAGTTACTACTACATTCTTAAAGACACTTCAAACTTAAGTGGCAAAGCAACTGCTTACCTATACCAAATCCCAGCTAACACCTTTGGACAAACGGTTACCATAACAACGAATCAACACGTCAAACCCTACTCAGGGGTAATGAATTGTAAAAAGTTTGCACTCGATAAGGCGGGAACTGACTATCCGCAGTGATTTAAGAGCGACGTCATTCGGTATAAACGTAGCTTAAGTTTAGTGTAAACATGTTTTATTTATTATTATATTATAGTTAATTCGACGTAGCTCAGTTCTTAGGGGCTTCACTCTGTATCAGTAGGTACAGGGTTCAAATCCCACTTGAGCATGTACCAATAGAAATGAAGTTCAATGAATAACTATGTAAAGAAAAGAAAACATCGTGAGAAAACCCACCTGTTCCCCGAATAGGTAATAATTAGTGCTTGTAAATGGCGACATAGTGTGCCACCTGTCACATTGGGTACTAATTATCTGGTTAACACGTGGGTTCGAGGAACCCATAGAACTACTAATTCCCCGATCGCTCCGGAGATGGAAACCTGAACCTTTGAATACCCCGCATGGGTTAATGTTTGTGAACGCGTATGTATGTTTTATAGTATAAATCTTGATAAAGGAACGAATAATTACGATACACAAATATTTACTTTAAGAAAAAAATAACAGCAAATAATACGATTTATTATTATATGTATCAATAGCATATATTATGACAGTTAATACGTAAATTGATTGCAATCTGCCTGTTTTTATACGGGAATCGAGATTTTATAATCAACACTCAATATAATCGATTCGAATCGAGGTGTCTAAGAAAAAATGGAATCTAATGCATAATATGTAGTTGTTAGACAACTTGTTCTTAATATTCCATATGAAACCTGTACTTAAGATTCCATAAGAACACAATCATTTGACGACCTCCGTGGTGCGATCGGAGCCATCTGAATGCTAATCGTGAGGTCCCGGGTTGAATTCCAGGTGGAGCCAGAGTTAAGAACTATTCTTTTCTTCTGCTTTCCAGTCTGGTTGGTGATTATATATGTTATCTACATATATATAATAATTATATGTTTCTTAAATATACGTTGAGTACCCTTAACACAAGTCTGAAATGTACTTAGCAAAGGGTAAAAATCTTCAATTGGTGTAATAATGTCCAAATATTATTATTATTATCACAACCTTTCTGTGCTTCAATTAACAGGAAAACATGGTCTACGAGTATCTGTCCACCACAAATTGGATTAAAACTCACACGTGCATACATATATTTATATATGTTTTCAAATAAAGCCTCTCAAACACCATGTTACCTTGAGTGTGTCGTTAATCTCATTTATGGGGTCACACACTTTCCCATAAACGGCAAAAAACGTCAAGAAACATCCATCAAACTGTCAATGTACGTCAGAGTATACAAGAAAGTTATCCTAGCTTGTTGGAGACTTTAAATAACTATCGCAGGTTATTTTTAAACACTCGCGATTTATACTCATTTTATTAACTATGTGAGACCGGGTCATATCACGATAGATTTATAAAGATATCTGATTAACTTTATTTTGCCCGACGTTTCGACCCAGTTGCATAGGCCGTGGTCGCGGGAAGACTCAAAATAAAGGTAATCAGATATCTTTATAAATTTAGCGTGATATGATCCGGTCTCACATAGTTAATATAACTAACACTGGTTGGAAAACTTAGTTTGAAACGACTATAATGTAAGAGGAACGACAATATTGTAAGACATTCGCGATATTATACATTTTACTTGAAAACGGGACTTATCGCGTATATTTTATTAACAAAAGAAATTAAAATTACCTTTGTTACCAGACGTTTTGGCCATGGTCACGGGTCAACTGTTAATAAAATAGACTCGATGAGTCCCATTTTCTTGTAAAATTATTAAAAATCGCGAGTCTCGCAAATATTGGAATATTCTATAAATTTTACATGGGAATCGGACTGACCGCGTGATTTTCATTTAATATAACAAAGTATACGAGTATATGTATAACTTTTTAATTACTATAAAGTTATTCATTGTTCTGACTAAAAATCTTTGTAGCAACAGTGGTTACTCAAGTCTATTCTGAAATGATTAATATAAATAAAACACATATGTGCACATAATGTTTATTTTAGATTCGGAAAACTGGACATTCTTTATATCTGCCATATCGTCTTTAAGAAGACCGTCGTGATTTGTATGTATTATTTATACATATGAAAAATAAATAAACAAATAACGAAATATAAAAACATTCACATCCCTACCTCCAACGATAAGAGAGAGATTATCAATGGCTACCTTAAAAGACAAAATTACAAAAAAAAAAACGAGTATTTTTATTCCTCATTCTACTAAACGTGACTAAGGGACCATTAACCCACAAATCCCTGCAGTATTGTAAAGTGACCCACCAACCGTTAAATCCAGTGACCCAATCTTATAAAGTTAAAGAATGATGGTGCTGTAGGCAATTATTCTTCGTGAACATGGGTTGAAAAGTCCCCTAAGATTTGGAAGGTCGCAGGAAGTATCCTGGTTTCCTTAAGGGAATAGAGAGGATAATTCAAACATGACGTAAGGGTGAATGATGTAACCCATTGGGTATCAAGGGTACTGACTATGCATATATTTGCTTTGTTCAACCCGTTTCAGGATAGCGAATTGGGTATAGAGAAACAAATAAGTAAAAACCCTTGTGCTGCGACAATGACATGCAAAAACTCTTTTCGTAGTTTATAAGTTGTAAGGATAAACATTTTCTACTGTTTATGTTTTTGTGGCTGTGAATAAACTCTTATTTGTTATTATCACTACATAGTATAAAACAAAGTCGCTTTCTTTGTCCCTATGTCCCTTTGTATGATTAAATCTTTGAAACAACGCAACGGATTTTGATGCGGTTTTTTTAATAGATAGAGTGATTCAAAAGGAAGGTTTATATGTATAATAACATCCATTAAATAGTGGAGTAGGCTAAATATTTTATATCCGTGCGAAGCCGGAGCGGGTCGCTAGTTAGATTATAAATAAGTGTTTGTCATTTGCTTCTGTCTGTCACGGAGGCTAATTATATGAAATAAAGTTCGCTCGATGTGATAACGAGGTCAATCAATCAATTAGCCTATGTTAGACCACTGCTGGACGTAGGCCTTCCCAAAGGTACGCCACAAAACACGATCATTCGTGGCCCTCATCCAACTACTACCAGTAACTTTCAGGTTATCGGTCCACTTAGCAGGGTGGCGTTCTACACTACGTTTACCGAGTGAGCACTTGAAAACAACTTGAATTATATTGAGATACCATACGTTCAAACGGATAAACAGAACACATACTGACTAATTGTGTAAGGTAACTCCTAATTTTATTTATTTACATTTAACTACACTACGAACACGTTAACTTTCAAATGGTCTCCCATCAGAATTATTACAACGCCCGACATAACTTAACTTCTATCATTGAAATAAAATCGGTATAATTATTTCTTCCATTCTTTACATTTTTATTTACTGAACCCAATAATAAACAAGTTCGTTAATTAGTTTTCATTAGGTGTTCTTATCAAATGATGAATCTAGAGAATCTAATTTAGGAAGCCATGTGCTACTAATTAAAAGCACGAAACGCACGCAAGCCACGCGTTACAATGTTATGTAACAATAATACAGATAATATAATACTATGGCAATATTAAGTTCTGACTAGGTTCGGGGTTAGAGTAGAATAAAAATAGCTGTTTTTCTTCTCGGCCTCCAAACGCAATTGAAGAAAGAAAAAAACATTTATTTACTGGCCAATAATAGACAAATACTAATCCAGGATGTAGAAATAATAGTTTGTTATTTCACTATAAATATATACGTTAAAATTTATACAATGCCAAAAAGGCATATTATGTGTAAATAGGAGTACCTATTTTATACTCAGGTGGGATAATAATAACTAATTTGAGGCTTATAACTAATTCCAAATGAATTGAAAGTGATTTACAACGATTGGAAAAAATGAGATTCCTAATAGCTGTGTTTATGAGACACAAAAATAACGTCTATTTATGGACACTATAACATATCTCCGACAGTTATGTCAAAAGTAATTGTGAAAATATTATATTGTGCGTTCAAATTTTTAAGGTTGTATCCACGCCGGAATGAATTAAAGTACATATGGTACATATGTATGTATTTTTTGAGCAAACGTAATATATCAACTGTCTCCATGTAGAGTGTACTTTAGACCCCCGGGTGCGATATAGGGACCTCAAAAAGGTCAACTTTATTACAGACCCATTTCAAATAACCTGACTGGGACCTCTCTACGCCTGACAACCTTTTAATACGTCGATTGAATAACGACATCACTTAACTGCCGGCTGTCTATACATACACATGTTCTATGGGGCTAAGAGTGCTTGAAAATAATAAATATATATAATAATTGCATGCAGTGCCTATATACGGCGATAAGGTTCACTACCTATCACATTAGGTGCTGTCTATCTAGTGAAACGCGGGCTTTGAGTGACCAATACCTAACATGCCTAAGAAATTTCGAATATGGGCACTCAAGGCCACGACAAAAAAGGAGTATGTATACAAGTCCTGAAGCATATATTATTATGTTATGTTATGAAAAGGGCATGCTTTGATTGTTTGAACTAAATGCGGATGAATGATAATAGATTGTCACTAGGAATATGTGGGTGAAGTGGAAGGGCAGTTACACAGGGGCCGGCCCAATAAGACATATAACAGTTAGATAGACGCCATATTGATTCACTATTTACGTAAGAAGTACCTATAACCAGCAAGTGTGTATGAGGAGGTGTATGCGTCTCCATGATCCGTGATCTCTGCTACCCCTATACATGGAATCAGGCGTAATGTGTACGAATGTAAATAAAGGTGATAGGCTAGCAACCTCATGTGAGTATTCCACGACTGCATCAAAATACTGAAAAAGGTAATAGAGGCAATATGTCTATTAGGTTCTGTCTAATTTTTGTATAGGGATATATTATTTTCTTGTCACGATATTCTGCATGCATGAAAAAAAAATTTGATGCCTATCTCGATGAGACATAGAGGCGTGAACATTCATATACCTCCACATTTTAATGCCTTTCAGGATGAACAGAACCTAGTCAGTACTCAGTCAATTGTTAGCATAAATACTGCGGTTTTGATATCATATGCAAAATCAGAAGCAGGTTGCTAGCCAATCACCCAATTGTATCCATTTACCCCTAGTCCCACAGTCGCCTTCTACCTTTGTCCCCTTTTACAACATGCCGGGAAGAACGGCAGCTAATTAGCATTCTTTTTACGTCTCTGACTGGCAGAGGACTTATTTATTCTGCCAAAAGCAATCAGCCCAAAAAGCTATTTACAGCTTAGACAATAACTTAGAGCTCTTAGGACAGAATTAGCTTAGTAACTTAACGACTTTATCCCTCCTAAGGCGGACTGAGATGCGATAATTAAATGAGCAATTACACAAAGAACTTTTTATTAAAGGCAAGGTGAGATGTGCTATGGGACGTAATTAAAATCCTATTAGCTGGAATAAAATAGTTATGTATGTCTCAACGGTGAAAGATTAGATTAATTACACTTACGTGAATGGTTCATTGACAGTTAAAGCATTTATCAAGGTAAATTATGTACATTTAGGCAATTCACTAAACATATCACATATACATACATAAATTCACACCTGATTTCATGTAGGGGGATAGGAAGAAATCATGGATCCCCATTTGTCCCGATCTTGGCAATTCACTTTCATTTGATTGACACTCATAAGCCTCCTCAATCAGATAGACGCCATATTGAAAAACGTCATAGAGATGTAAATTGAAAAGAAACGCTTTTTATTCAACATAAGGATCATAAAATCATTTATTTCATCATCAATCATTTTCACATGAAAAATTGTCCATAAAGTATAATAATCTAATTTTTTTTTAATAAATCTAATTAAACTATAGATATGTAGATACGTACAGTATGTGGATATGTATGTAGATACGTAACTAGGACATTAAGCCTCTAATACGTCCTATTTCTGTTACCTTCACCCTAATGAAACCTTTTAGTTACCGAAAGGATTCCCGTGTCGATTAATCATTGCTTAGAACAATGGATTTAACGAAACTAAAGTTCGTAAAGGTTTTAGGCGAAAGGTCTATCTGTAATTAGAGTAAGGCGAAATAGTCATATAATTAGCCACCTGACTCCTAACATTTATTTTGGTAAGTTATATTAGAAACCAGGTAGTATGTAATGATACTGATATAATATTTAGGACACTATTACATACATTGAACTAGCCTCTTGGTAAGTTCATTTAAGACTTGTGTTAAAGGTAATAGTCAACGTATATTTAATAAATATATACATATTATCTATAGGTAAATACATATATACCATATATAATCAACAACCAGATTTGAAAGCAGAAGAAAATCGTAGTTCTTAACTCTGCCTCCACCGGGAATAGAACGGGAATAGTATATACTAAAGCGATATTCTCTTCAACCTGCTGTTAACCCTGAAAGGGATTAAAGTAACAACAAACATATAAATTCACGTCCTTTAATCTCGTTCGCGAAGGATAGAACCTTGGAATTATAATATCTTCTAGCAAATTTGTTTAGCATAAATATTCGGCTTCTCATATCCGTGACTGGTAGCTAATACATAGCCCAATAGATTCCCCTTGTCCCTTAATCGCCTCCTACAACATACTGAGAAGAATGATAGCTAGTTAGCTTTATTTTTAATTATAGTACACTTTCATGTAATTTATACTTTTGTTAACTTTCTATAATGCACTTCTCAGACAACTAGCTAGTCTACTACGTACTAAGTGTACAGACATAATTTTTTACATAATCATCATGCCCATCTACTTACAAAGGGGTACGCAGATGGATCCGCAATTCACTGTGGCAGCTACTTTACGTTCTTATACGTCCCAGACTAGCACAGGACAACGTAGCCGAAACGTCGGGTTAATAAAGGTAACTTTATTATATAAAAATATACGCGATAAGTCCCGTTAGTTACTGATAATGAGTATAGATCGCGAATCTCTTAAAACTACAATTCTTCAAGTCTTCATTTAACTCAATAATTAACCTTATAAGAATGATTAAATAACTGGGGTTTACATATTATGTAACATTAAGTCTTTAACATACATATTGTAAGCTTTTTCAATATTAATAACTTTCTCAGCAACTTTAAGCGGCTTATACGTTTAAAGTTTTCCTTTAGGATGAGAAGCGAATTTCTTCGTCTAACCATGTATCCTGTGAGAAAGTTTCCTTCGTAAATAATGCACTGTAGCTAAGAGAATGCTTTTTATAAGGATGCTTGTTCACTAGAGTGAAAAAAACGGAGTTAAACGAAAATATGTTAACAGAAAATTTCACTCATCAACTTGTATAAAGACATGGTCTACTATTCTTTAATTAACATTGTATAACATCTCGTCCTGTGCTAGACTGAGACGTAAAAAGAATGCTAACTAGCTGTAGTTCTTCCCGGCATATCGAAAAAGGAAACTAAGAGACTAGAGGTAAATGAAATCTTTTGAACGATGGGCTAGCATTCTATTATTAAAAAAAGACAATCGGATTCACGACCATTTACCCTTGCGGGGTAGTCAGAGGTTCAGGTATCCATCTCCGCAATTGCGAAGGTAGTAATTATTCTATGGACACCTCGAACCCACGTGTTGACCAGATAGTCAGTGCTCAATGTGACAGGTGGTCAGCCATGTCGCCATTCTGTTATTATTATTCCATATCACATCACAACCTTAATATTCATGCTAAAAAGTGATCATGGAGATCTTTAGCTTCTCCAAGGTTCTGTCCACCCCGAAAGGTATTAAAGAATGTGACTTGATGTAATTAACATATGTAGCAGATATCTGACGTTCTTACATCCCTTTTGGGTTTGACATAACCTTACAGTCACAGCATCTCGCTTTTAGGCGAAATAGCTCATAGTTGACAGGTTTCCAGCCCACCATCAAAAAGGAATTAATACATACATACACATCACGTCTGATTCCCTGTAGAGGGGTAGGCACGGATCCCCATTTGTCCCACTGACAGACCACGTTCGCTTCTTTGACACTCATAAATCTTAGCATACACACTCGTCGGTTATAGGTACTCATAATGTAACCTTTTTTCAATGTAGGAATTTATCTTAAATCTAATACATTGATCGCTTTTCCGTGATGCGAGAATCACCAACATATTTATTTTAGGACTTAATGGTTAGTTTGGGGGTATATTTTTCATTATTCATGAAACAGGCACACTACAACTTTGCTGATAACTTTGTTGAAGGGGCACAAATCGTTTTACTTTGTTTATCTATTCAATTTACGCACTGTGATATAGTTATAATAAATGATAGAGTAAAACTTTGTTCCTTAAGTACACTGTTATAAGGACATATAAAGATAGAATGTACTACTTTCGTAAATAATAAAATATTCATACCCTAATACATACATCAGGCCCGTTATGTAGATGTGTAGGCAGAGACTAGGGACTTATTAACTTACATACACCTTAACTCATGTCTTTTCATTCCTTTCACAGGAATTTTATATGTACAACCTTTTTACTCGTAAGTTTGTGGTCACGAACAAGAAATGTTGGATTAGTATACATTCATACATACACATCACGCCTGAGGAGGGGTCCCGATAGAGGGGTAGGCATCCCCATATGTACCAACCCCATATATACTAGGGATCCCCATATGTCCCGATCCTAACGAAGGACTTTCTCTTCATTGACAATCATATACCTCATACATATTCGGCGCTTATAGGTACTTCTAACATCACCCTTTTTCGATATAGCGTATATTTGACTCTCATATGTAATTCATATCCAACTAAGCATGAAGTTAAAATCAGGATACTAAAATTGCTACTTTATATACTTACAAGACTTTACTTCCGTAATGATATAAGGAGGTACATACATGGACATCACGCCTGATTCTCTGTAGAGGGGTTGACAGAGACCTCGGATCCTCATCTGTCCCGATCTATAAGTGAAGTGGAAGTGCGGTTACGTAGGGGCAGGCCCAATAAGACAAATGACAGTCAGATAGACGCTATATTGAAAAAGGGTGACATTGGGAGTACCTATAACCGCCGAGTGTGTATGAGAACATGTATGAGTGTCAATGAAGCGAAAGTGGTCTGTCAGGATCGGGACAAATGGGAATCCGTGTTCTCTGCCTACCCCTCTACAGGGAATCAGCCGTGATGTGTATGTTTGTATACTAATCCAATATTTCCTGTTCGTGACCACAAACTTACGAGTAAAAAGGTTGTACATATAAATATTCTGTGAAGGAATGAAAAGAGAGTTAAGGTGTATGTAAGTTAATAAGTTAACTCTATTTACGACAGTTCGGGTACATTTCATACGAGTCAGGCTATCAGGTATTCTGTACACGTAGTACACAGAATAACTTAATACGTAGTATACAAAAGTGATGGACAACCGCAATATTGAAACTTAGATATAACTTAACTGTTATCTTAATAAGTAGCAGTTCTAAGAAAGATGTATATCGCGTGCTTTAACTATAAAGTATGTGTCAAACACGTGATTAGGTTAGTAAGTTTAAATATAGGATCGCTTTAAAACAGAGATTTTTAATTAGGTACTGTGCTAATCTGGGATGTAAACAGAAAGCTTAGTAGCTGCCTTTCTACTCGTGTGCCAGGGGTCAAGTGCAATACGTATTACAGAGGGGTGGAATTTCAGTATAAAACATCTTATCTGTCTCTATGAGAAAAACTATAGGGCACTTAATGCAATTTATATAATACTAGCAACCCGCTCCGGCTTCGCATGGGTATAAAATAAATAGCCTATTCCACTATTTAATGAATGTTCTTATACTTATAAACCTTCCTCTTGAATCACTCTATCTATTAAAAAAAACCGCATCAAAATCCGTTGCGTAGTTTCAAAGATTTAGCCATACAAAGGGACATAGGGACAGAGAAAGCGACTTTGTTTTATACTATGTAGTGATTGATAACCTAACACCCAAAAGATACCATTGACTCCTAGTCTCTTAGTCGCTTCCTACACGCTGGGATGAAAAGCAGCTGGTTACATTCTATTACATTTTATTTATGTGTACGGAACATACGGACCCTTAGCGATGACAGCAGACTAGCCCAAGCGGAAGCAGTATTGCTTAGTTACAAGTTGCAGATTCTAGGCCTCAGCGAGGTGCGCAGGAATGGCTTCGGGGAACTGAGAACGTCCAAGGGCTTGACTTTTCTTTACTCTGGTAAGGAAAGTGAGGGGGACACTCTGGAATACGGTGTCGGTATGCTCCTTTCCGATGCCGCTAAGAAAAGTCTCTTGGACTGGAAACCGATCTCAGACCGAATCATCTGGGCCCGCTTTAACTCAAGAGCCCGAAAGATCTCCATTGTGCAGTGCTACGCTCCCACCAACACTGCTACAGACGATACCAAGGACGACTTCTACAATGCGCTAAACGCCACCTTGAAGCGGATCAAAAAGCAAGACATTGTCATCGTCATGGGAGACCTGAACGCTAAAGTCGGGAGTGACAACACCAACTGTGAGCGGCACATGGGAACAAGGGGCCTTGGAGTTCGCAATGAGAATGGAGATCGTTTCGTAGAGTTCTGCCAACACCACGATCTGACCATCGGGGGCACTCTGTTTATTCACAAGGATGTCCACAAACACACTTGGAATTCACCCGATGGCAGGACCAAGAACCAGATTGACCACCTCGCCATTAGCTCCAAATGGCGCTCCTCGTTGCTCGACGTCCGTAACCGGAGAGGAGCAGATGTCGACAGCGACCATCACCTGGTTGTTGCTGAGCTGCGCCTCAAGGTCGCGGTAGCACGACCAGCCGGCGGACCTGGCAAGGTTGGTAGGAGGTTTGACGTCACCAAGCTCAGAGTGCCTGACACCCGCACCAAGTTCCAGCTCGAACTGCGAAACAGTTTCTCCAGCCTCAACGCAGATGTAGGTTCCATAGACGGAGAGTGGAATCGAATCAAAATGGTCTACACAGAAACCAGCTCGGCCGTCTTGGGGCACGCGGAGCGCTCCCGCGAGGGCTGGATGTCTCAGACCACCTGGCAGCTCATCGGCGACCGTAGGGACCTTCACCTGAGACTGCTGCAAACCAGCAACGCAACGCAAATGGCTGATCTCAGACAGCAATACCGCCTGATCCGCAAGCGGATCTATCGCAGCACGCGGAAGGATATGCGGATGTGGGCAGACGACATTGCTGATAAAGCCCAACACGCTGCTAACACCGGCAACCTGAGAGAGCTATACAAAGCGACCAAGACCCTGGCTGGAAGCAGTAAGCCGAAGAGGAGGCCGCTGAGGTCGAGGGATGGGCAGCTCATCGCAACATCTGAGGGGCAACTGCAACGCTGGCGCGAGCATTTCGAGGACATCTTCCGCTCAACAGCATCAATTGCGCCGGCTGTGCCGTGGTGCACGCCCTCACCTCCTGGGCAATTGGACATTAGTGTCGACCCCCCAACCCGCGAGGAAGTGACGAGAGCCATCCTTTCACTGAAGACCGGCAAAGCTCCAGGCCTGGATTTTATCACCGCGGAAATGTTGAGAGCTGACATACCCTTCGCCGTAGAAGCCCTTACACCTCTGATCCAGAACATATGGTCGAATGAAGAGCTACCTGAAGACTGGAACAAGGGGCTCTTAATAACGGTACCAAAAAAGGGCGACCTAAGCCAATGCAACAACTGGAGGGGTATCACTCTGCTCTCGATACCATCGAAGGTGTTCTGCAGGATCATCCTAGATAGGCTGTCGGGAGCTATTGAACCTCTGATCCGCAAGGAGCAGGCTGGCTTCCGTCCCAACCGCTCGTGCACCGACCAGATCAACACTTTGCGCATCATCCTCGAACAGGCATCAGAATGGCAAAGGGAGGTTTACCTTACCTTTGTTGATTTCGAAAAAGCCTTCGATACGCTGAAGTGGGATAGCATTTGGTCTCGACTGGCTGACATTGGTGTACCGGAGAAGATACTCAACCTCTTAAAGGCCATCTACAGAAATTATTCCTGCAGAGTGACACATGACGGCCTCATCTCCGAAGACATCGCAGAACATGCCGGCGTCCGACAGGGCTGCTTACTCTCGCCGCTTCTCTTTCTGGTTGTCCTCGACGGGATTATGCATCGCGCGTACCTCGACAGGCGACGTGGGATAGAGTGGGGCGTGACCCATGTTCTTGAGGACCTGGATTACGCAGACGACCTATGCCTGCTGAGCCACACGCACCGCGATATGCAGTCTAAGCTGGACGACCTGAACAGGGAGGCAATTACTGCGGGACTGAAAATTAACACGCGGAAGACCCAGGAGATGCGCGCTGGTGTCGGGAACAACACTCCACTGCGGATTGGTGCAGAGGATGTGGAGCGCGTCCACGGCTTCACTTACCTCGGTAGCGTCGTGTCGGAAACGGGGGGTACCGAAGAGGACATCGCTTCGCGGATTGCCGGTGTGGCAGTCACGGAAATTGACCCAGCGAGTCAAGCTTAAAATATTCGCGTCAAACGTTAAGTCCGTACTGCTATACGGGTGCGAAACGTGGAAGGTTACAAAAGCCATCTCGCACCGTCTCCAGGTCTTTGTGAATCGTTCCCTTCGCCGAATTCTCGGTATATTCTGGCCCGAGAAAATATCCAACGAACAACTATTGGAACGCTGCCACGAAACCCCGATCGACCATCAGATCAAGCGCCGCAAATGGAACTGGATTGGCCACACGCTGCGCAGAGACCCAAGTCACATCCCAAAGCAAGCGATGGACTGGAATCCCCAGGGAAAGCGCAAGCGTGGTCGCCCCAAGCAATCCTGGCGGCGCACCGTTACAGATGAAGCGAAGAGAATAGGGAAGACCTGGAGCGAGATTAAACGCGAAGCTCAAGACCGATCGGGATGGAAGACTGTTGTGGACGCCCTCTGCCCCACCCGGGGGACATAGGACAATAAGTCAAGTAAGTCAAGGGGTAGTCAGAGGCTTGAGTGCCCATCTCCGAAATTTCGAAGGCATGTTAGGTATGGGTCATTCGAAGCCCGCGTATCACTAGATAGACAGCACCCAACGTGATAGGTAGTGAACCGTATCGCCGTATATAGGCACTGACTATTACCTATCCTGAGGGATAGGCAGGTTTCCTCACGATGTTTTCCCTCACCGTTACATCACTACGTACACTCGCATATATATTTGATCTATTCAAGATGCATAATATACCGCGGTGTTAGGCATTCCATTATCCTAACCTAAGCGATTACACCCACGTATGTTTGACAATCCAAATTAATCCGCTGGCGACGATTACGCCCCCTATCTTAAATGTCTGCTATGAGAAGCTCGTTTGGGGTTTTGAAATTCAAATATGAGACATACCTTTACTATTGTATTTTGGTGGGCAGAGGTTTGAGTGTTCATGTTCGTAAACGCGAAGGTAGGAAATAGAATTTTAAGTAAGAGTGATTTTTTAAATGTGGATTCTATTCTTTTGTAGATAAACAGGCATGAAATGTATTAAAATTAGTTGTATGAAGTTCATCAAATGTTTTTATTCAATATAAATGCAGTTACAGAACATTTATTGCAAATCAAAACAATTATCTAACACTGGTTGTCTTTAAATATTAAATTCTACTGTTAGTTCGGAAGCCCTGACTCGGAGAAGAACCAACAAGAAACTTCGGCAGTCAAGTTTTTTTGCACAGTGCCAGTTACAAAACAAAATTTAAGTAATGATTTATTTAAAATTATTTTTATAATATATTAAGGAAAACCACTTGGTTAGTTAAATGCAACGACCAGTCTCGCAAGTGGAGCAAAATTGTAGTTCTTAACTCTACCTTTACCAGGAATCGAACCTGGGACCTCATGATTACCATTCACACGGCTAATCGTTCGGTCGATTATTTTATAAAGCTCATACTATATGGTATATAAATTTAAAGGTAAATAGAATGTATTGGGCGATAGGCTAGCAACCTGTCATCAATATTCCATTATGACATCGTAATCTCAATAATCATGCTATAATGTGACCTAGGAGATATTTTATCTTCGAGGTTCTGTCCACCCAGAAAGGGATTAAAGGGCGTGAATGAATGTCATCATCATCATCCTGTATCAATCCACTGTTGGACATGGGCCTCCCCCAAATGACGCCACTTCTCTCTGTCAGTGGCCGTTCGCATCCATTCGATTCCGGCCAACCTGCGCAGTATGTAGAATGAATGTATATCATACGAAATAGTCCAGTAAATAGAAAGATTTTATTGATCTGTTCAGGGTATGTGTTTTTTGACCTCCTGAATATTTATTTGGAGCCCGCCCATTGAATCCTACTAAATTATTCCCCGAACATAACAGAAAACATGTAAAAGCTTAACATATCAATTGATATACAGTATCAACAAATAATTTTGCTTTATTTTGTTTTAGAAAAGATGTTGTGCAGCTGGGTATTATAATGTAATGTTATTTTTTCTTCCAAATTAATATTGAAAATAAAGAAAATCTCACCTTTTTACACATCCATAAATGTACATACATACATATACATTCACGTCATATAATCCCTTTCGGCTTACGAGAAATAAAGAATCTCCGAGCTTATAATATGTCCTAGGTCACTTTTTATTTTTTTAATATATCCACACCACAGATTATATAATACTACAGTACATACTATAGTTCTTTTATCCTATTCACATAATCCCTTTTAAGTACTTTCGGGATAGATAGAACCCCGAAAACATGATTTCTGCTTGCTCCCCTTTACTATTCTGGGTTGTGATGTTTATTACTTTTTCTACGTCTCTATCTCTATATATCCATAAGTACTCGTATCTCTGCTATCTGCTGCTGAATTGCTAATATGTGGATTAATAAAAGGAAACATATTCAACGTATTTGGTTACATACTACATCAAAGTTACATTAGATACTATCTGCTTAAAAACATTAGGTACTTTAGATACTTACTAACTATCTGCTTAAAAATTGCGTCCGAGGTAGCCATTGAATACTGTTGTAGAGTTACCCACAAGTATCATTACTTTTTATTATATAATACAATTTCTATTAACATTAAATTACTTTTACTAAGTCATACATACATACATGCACATCACGCCTGATTCCCTTTAGAAGGGTAGGCAGAGATCACGGATCCCCATTTGTCCCGATCCTGACAGACCACTTTCGCTTCATTGACATTCATACATCTTCTCATACACTCTCGGCGGTTACACCTAACTAAGTCATTAATTACAAAGATTTGCAAACCAACCTCTAACAACCTTACAAGCGTTTATCGTAGTTAAATTGCTTGTTTCTATTTCATCCTAGTCCCAAACCATCGCAGCTAGTTGTAAATAAATGGGGATTTGTGGGGACTGGTGTCACGCGAAGCGAATATGATTTCTAGAGGAATATTCTGGATGATTTGAGCGTTATTATTGCGCTTCGTCAAGCGTGGTTATCAGGTCTGTTACGGGATGATTGTGTTTACTACGTTTCGTTTTAAAACTACGCCAGGTGGCGGTAGATGTGGTGTTTAAAAAGAATGTTGTTGAAATTTAAATCTGTACAAACAAAAACACGTTCACTATCATTAACCCATTCATGGTCATGGTTTAGATTCTATCTTCGCAATCGTGGAGATAGTAATTCTTTGGCCAATTTGAACCCACGTATTGACCAGATAGTCAGTACTCAATATGTCGCCATTTACAAGCACTAACTATTACCTGTTTGGGTAACAGGTAGGTTTCCCCACGATGTTTTCCCGCGCCGTAGTACTGGTAATTTAAATCTACTGTCAGTTTTTAGTAATATTACTATCACATGTTATCGCCACATGCTGTGTCGCAATGTTGAAAATGATCAAGTAGATATTATGGTGTGTCTGAGGTTCTGTTTACCCCGAAAGGGGGTTAAGAAATCCGAAACGTATCTTAATTTACATACCTTATTACAATTCGTTTAGAAGACTTTTGGTCCCGGCTAGCTAGGACGTTAAAAGAATACTCACTAGCTGCCGTTCTTACCGGTATGTCGTAGAAGGTAACTACGGGACTAGGGTATATTGGATATATTGGGCTATAGTCTAGCAACCTAACAACATGTTCTATATGACATTACAACCCCAATATTCGTGCTAATAAATGACCAAAGAAATGTTTTTATGTGGCTCGGTTTTGTCCAATCCGAAAGGGATTAAAGGACGTAAATGTTATAAGTATTAATATGTAAAATACTTATACTTGACCTCTGACTACCCTGTAGAATAATCATAAAAGTAATGAATACAATACAATACAGATACTCATATAATCATTAGAGCCGCGTATACTATATAATAGACAACATAATAAATCCCCTCAATCACATTTTAATAGGCAATTACGCACCGAACGGGCCATAAAGAAAATTGGAAAGCAATTAACATCGCCCAAGAAAATTATTGATAAACGCCGGAGTGACATCAATAGGAATTTGATTTGCACAATGAATTACGATGGCATTTCTGTGAACTTGGGATTTCGGACGATTCGCAAAATTCGAGTCGAAGTGGCAAGATTTGATTGTAATTTATTCCAATGTCGAAATTGACACGTGTAGGCTTATTTAAAGGTTTCTTTAGTCTATTTTAATACACGGAAATAATTACACTGTTCTACATTTCTATTTATAGCTCAGGATGTGCTGAATCGTATTAAGAATTAATACAACGATACCGAATTATAAAGACAAGTAAATAAAAGACAAAGACAACATTAATTAAAACGAACATTAACCCATGCGGGGTAGTCAG
Source organism: Leucoptera coffeella (assembly GCA_030578115.1). Lineage (NCBI taxonomy): Eukaryota > Metazoa > Arthropoda > Insecta > Lepidoptera > Lyonetiidae > Leucoptera > Leucoptera coffeella. The sequence goes on from JAMBLF010001220.1 coordinate 86,355, forward strand.
AGTTCAGTGTCCATCTCCGCAATTGCAAAGAAAGTAATTCTATGGCCACCTCGAACCCACGTGTTGACTAGATAGTCAGTACTCAATGTGACAGGTGGTAAGCCATGTCGTCATTTACAAGCACTAACTATTACCTGTTCGGGGAACAGGTAGGTTTCATCACAATGTTTTTCCTCACCGTAGTATTCGATGCATTTCGTAAATGTCTTTTTATTACGAAAATGTACATAGAAATAAATTAAACTTCATTTCCATTGCTACATGCTCAAGCGGGATAAGAACCCTGTGCCCACTGATACAGAGACAAGCCCCAAACAACTGAGCTACTTCGAATTACCGAATCATAAACTACCTGAAAGTTCTCAAATTAAAACTAAGGCTCTGATATCGTATATGCACTATCAAGTAGCTGACTACCTAGCAAAGGAAAACAGTCGTAATTATTAAACATATAACTTAAAAAAACGTTATTCAAATTTCATATACATATGAAACTTTTGCATGACACATACACAACACGCCATTTCCGAGAACTGAAGCAGATATCACGGATCCCCATCTGTACCGATTCTGACAAACTACTTTCGCTTCATTGACACTCATACACCTCGTACATACTCACGTATGATACGTATCAGTATTATTATTTTTCTACTGACAAGTTTTCGTCACAAAGACTTTTTTTTATATCTGTAAGTAAGTCGTAAATTTTCGAAAGGTTCTCTAAGGGTACTCGTTGCAAGCAGCTACAGTCACTTTTTACGACCATATTACACTTTGTAGCTTTTGCTCAAAAATTGAGGGGTTCAGGGATAGGTATAATATATATTTGTATATGTTCCTTGATATGACTAATTGAAACAAATGCAAATTGTTATATTAAAGCCAGTAACTGAAAATATTTACTTTAAATTAATCTTTGCGGGTTAGTAAGAGTGTGTATAAGTGTTAATGAAGCGAAAGTGGTTTGTCAGGATCGAGACGTTAAGGGATCCCGGATCTCTGCCTTTCCTAAACTGAGTCCATCACTCCTGACCGATCATCGGTAGTATTAACACAGAGATAAAAATACTAAATTTCTTTTGGCTCTCTTTAGTTCTGCTTGATCTTGACTCTGATAGGAAGACGGTCGTGCAATGTATGAATGTCCGTTTACACCATTCGTTATACATAATGAAACAATTAATCTTTATTTATATCTAGTTATTTAGGTATTCAAACTTGTCCCATGTTATTCTGAGACGTAAAAAGAATGCTGACTAGCTGCCGTTGTTCTCGGCATGTTGACAGATGACTAAAGGATGAATTAAATCTAGTAGGCGATGGGCTAGCAACATGTCATCAATGTTCCATATCAGATCACAACCCCAATATACATGCTAAAAAAGTGTCCTATGAGATATTATCGAGTGTCAGAGGTTCTGTTGACCCCGAAAGGGATTAAAGGACGTGAATGTATACTAAATAGTACGGGACAATATGAATCCTTAAATGGTTACTACAGCTTCTTTGTTTAGTATTTCATTAACACAACTTTTGGGCGATTGTTTAGTTTTGAAACTAGTCTTTTGTTTAGTGGCCCGGCGACCTGTATTCAACATGATTTGAATATCGAATTTTAGTGATAGATTTGAATTACACGCGCGTCACGATTTACCACATAATGCGTGGCGTGTTCCATGCCCGAGTTCTCGAGGGTCGCCTTGCACTACCTGAGCTACGAGGTATAGGTGTGTTGTGTACGTTTGTTATTATTTTAATACTATGTTATTTATACCATGTAATTAGTACGTCATTGAAAGGTTACCTGTTAGGGTGACTTACATTTCTGAATTAAATAAATAAATAATATACCACCATTATGACTTACGAGAGTAGACTGACATCTCGAGCTCCGCAGTTGTTTCAGCTAGCTTCACTTCTCCATGTTGACTGCCAACGTTCACTAATTGGATAGGCACTCAAAGAAGAAGATAACTTACGAGGTAGGCAGAAGTCCACGTGTGTAAGTCCATGGCCATATCTGTAATTACTACATATCTCAATAAGCTTATTACCTGTTACAAAATTCAGAACAGACGATGATTTGGATGTCTACGAACTAGATTGTGTCCAGAAGTGCTTAACTTCGATGATTAATAGGGAACTAGAGTATAAGCACGTTTATGGCAGTTACTATGTTAAAAGATAGTATCATTAAAAAGTCGAAATCTTTAAAAAAGTCGATTAGTATACATACATACACATCACGCTTGATTCCCTGTAGAGGGGTAGGCAGAGATCACGGACCCCATTTGTCCCGATCCTGACAGACCACTTTCGCTTCATTGACACTCAAACATCTTCTCATACACACTCGGCGGTTATAGGTACTCCTAACGTCATCCTTTTTCAATATAGCGTCTATGTGACTGTTATTTGTCTTATTGTATTATTATATATTTTATCGATTAGATATAGATAAATATATGAAATTTCATACTATATCTACGGCAGCTCTTTGAAAGATTAAAAAACAGACTGAAAAGTATAACGTAGAATAATTATAATAACTATAAAAAATCAGGCAAAATCATTAGAAAGTATTCGAGGAAAATCCTCACTAATTTATTAATTTTTACCTTGTCCAATCTTGAAGAGGGTTTTAAGTTAATTATTTTCAAATCAACGTTCAGTACACGAGAGGAAGTCGTCTTATATGTATGCCATAGCTATATGTTCTCTCAATCTTGATAACATAATTAGTTAATTTTGAAATTGAAGTGATTATTTAAAGCAATCTAGAAATTAAAAGTAATTAATACTGAATAGAGTCATTCACCAAATAAATCTTTGCTTTTTCATTCATAATTACTTGTAGACACCCCTAACATAAGCAAGAACAGTAGCCACATACATATATTCACACCTCTACGTCCCCAACGGCATAAGCAAAGACTATCGTTCGCCATCTGGAACGATCCTGACAAATATCTCTTGCTTCACTCACAGCCATTAACCTTCTCATACATGCTTTTCTGTTCTTCATTCCAATTTGATGTGTTTATGTTATGTAATAGTAGCTATTATGCTATAATATCAAGATTGAAACTTGCACAGGTCAAAAATGATTTACATTTCTACAATCACAATCCGTGACATATTTGTGGACCTTCGTATAAATCTGTCACGACCATCCCCTCTGTTTCATTAGAGTTGACACGGGATCTTTATGGAATTCCAATGAAATTATTTTGACATATGATAAATTATAGCGAATGAAAACTACGTGACGATATTCGCCATTGATAAGCACGAATGTAATGTAAATGAAGCTTTATGTGGATAAACAAATGCCATACGAATGTAGAATCAAAATATATTGAAATTAAATTCTGGCATAAAAGATAAGCAAGCACAGTTCCTAAGATGTTTTCATCAGCCTGGCAATTTCCCGAACTTCCGCTAACTTAATTAATTCTCAAAAGGTCAATGTGCGTAAATTGTTTTCAATTTTCTAAGGTCATTCAACATTTTCGTGTATTCATTTGTCAAATAACTGTCAAAAGTTTTATAGAACTGTCAAACCAAAAAAGGCGCCAAGCTGTAAACAAACCGCTATTTGCCTGAAGCGTCTTTCAATATTTATCTCCATTTCAATGACTACGCTAATAATAATCTCGCAGATTATTGCTTCCTCACGCTTCGTTTAAGAAGCTTGTGCCATTTGTAGAAGCCCGTATTACGCTAGTGAAATTATAGGAAATCCTCATTGGAAAACTTCATTGATAGGCAAGGAGAATAGGAATTCAAATGTAAATTTACTGCCACAACAAACTAAAAGAAATAGAGTAAAGAACTTCACTGAAATAGGATAAAGTTTTGATATAGGTGCTCTTGGGTTTTCATACAATTCTAGCTGTAATCAATAGGGCGTTAGAATGTGTCACTATTCCACATTACCATCAAAACCCGAATAAATTATGCTGATCGAAAACATAATAAATTAATAATGTATATAGAGTAATGTCCACTGTAGAAATAAAACAGTTTTGATTTATTTCTAAATCTGAAAATAAACCTTAAAATACTTGAACTATATTTACAACGTGAAACACACAATCAATGTTTACATTATTCTACAAAAAAGTTATCACATATACCTAGTTATATACCTACTGGTAAAGTAAAGACAGTATGCTATATACACGAGACAATTAAATCAACGACCTAACTCCGTTACTCGAATGGTTAACCATTTGAACGCTAATTGTGAGGTGTCCGTTCAATCCCCGGTAGAAGCAGAGGTGTATTTGTAATATCGGCACTTATCTATATATAAGATGTTCTATATTTGACAATTGACCCTGAATACAAGTCTTAACTGCACTTAGCAAGGGGCTTGTTAAGTTAGTGTAATAGCGTCCCAAATATTATAAAAATGAATTTAAAAAAAGTAATAACCATAGACATTCTGGCAGTACAAATTTATTTTTCAGGTTCTAATTTCCAAACGAGTTAGCCGCTGTCCCATAAAACCTTATTTATGGCCAGCCAAATGAAGATGCCTATGAAATATCTAAATATTTTGGGCACATTTTTCACTAAACTTATTCCGAATTTATCCCTGTTCAAGTACCAATATAAAACATATTTTATTTCAACGCCTAACTGAAAATTAAGTGTTATTCTCATGTTTGTCTTGCACCTGAATTCAAATAAGTTAGTTATAGTTAGAATATCAATATTCATTCACGTCTTTAAATCCCTTTCGGAATGGACAGAAGAATGATATTTCTCAATGAATTCTTAGCATTATAGTCAACAAAGCGTTAATAAGGAACTTTTGTGAAGGGTTCCACTGACCCTCAGTCATCTTCTACAACATGACGATAAGAACAGCAGCTAGTTAGCGTTCCATTCAAGTTTCAGACTAGCACGGGACTACGACATGTAACGTAATCTTTACAAGTAGTTTTAGACGGCAACAAAAAGATATTTTATTTTAGGTAATGGCCAGTGCTTGTAAATGGCGACACGGCTGTACCTGTATCATTGAGTACTGACTCTTGTCGAGGTGGCCATAGAATCACTACCTCCGCAATTAAGGATATGACCAAGCGAAACTTTACGCTGTAAGGGTAAAAAGGTCTTGAAAGTCTTAAAGCAATTTTTTTTTTTATTTACAACTGTATTCACATGAATATAAACTTACCTGTTAAACTATTTACTAAATTATTTATAAATAAATTATTATAAAACTATAAATAAAATATTTGAGCCAAATCACTGCTAACAGGGAAATAAAATAAAGTCTTACAGCATATGTAAACAAAATATTTAGAGAGCAATTTAAGACGGTAGGGTTGGATAAGGAATGGCATTAAGAACATAATTATGCATACAGATAAAATTAAAGACATTCATCTTGAGAGGGTGCATGAAGCGTAAACAACAGAAGAGCATGTATGAGAAGAGTGAGGAGAATTTAATAGATGAGTGAGGGGAGAGATATCTATCAGGATCGTTGAGGTGGCAATCGGTATTGTCTGCATATCCCAGTAAGGCGTAAAGATGCTTATCACTACCTGTTTATATAATTTTCTTAAAGTTAATAAAAGCAATGTATATATATTTGAAAAACACATCTTCGTACAAACTTTTGACTACCACACATAAGATAATTATCGTGATTTGTGGCATGGTGTTATATGTACGGATAGGTAAAGAATCTATACATACAACAACTTAAAATACTTGAGTTCTTCGACCTATTCTGAACATCAATCATCACAAACTTTCATACTTAACAAGTCTTCATATAACAGTAACTTGCACCCTATAAACAGCCGTGTCATAAACTTATGAACTCACTAACTAAGTCTCCGCAGACGGCAACTTGCAATCAGATGAATTACAAAGTCGGTCAGTTGTTAGACAGTTTGTTTATCCATATACACTGCAGCGCTGTTGTGTGCATAGTGGCTTCTCAATAGGGTCTGAGTCTAGCGGTGTTTGCTTCTCTCTCATTAATGCAAGTCCTGTGCGCCGCAAATCGCAGAGCAAATATGCTCTGTCAACTGGTACGAAATTAAATTGCTACTAGGAACAATGATTACGCGGGCGGTGATTAAAATTGTTAATGTCGGGAAACAAGGGTTTGGAAATGGTTAAACATGTACATATTGGTACGTATATGTCGATTTTTTACAATAATAAAATATGTAATATATATTATGTACTTAAGGACTACGAGATTAGGGGTTTAAGAAGTATGTTAGGTAATGTAAATCTTTAACCAATATGCTTAAGCGCTATCACAATCGATACTTAACACTGAGGATAATTACGTCTCCAAAATTCTATTTTCTATTTTAATGAATAAAAGAACGTATATCATAAAAGGTTTTCAGTAAGTTGCTAGCCCATCACCCAATCGATTTTTTACTAAGAACTTTATCCAAAAGGCAATTCTTAGGCTTCCTTAAGCATACAAATCCTGAAATTGGTTGAAAGCCTCCCTTTCATTCCCGTCGAAGCCTTGGGACGGTCATAAGGCTTACGTAAACACTGGATCTCATCTCTTGTTGTGCGAGAGAGTCATTTTTCAAATAAATTCCAGTGTGAAATACACGTGTTACAAGTCAGGGCTCTTCCTGTCAAAGCAGGGGAATAAAAATATTTTTATAAATATAGGGTAAGGCTGTAGCCCAGTGGGTAAGATCTCGGACTTCGTATGAGAAAAAGGCCTAGGTTCGAATCCCGACTCTGGCATGTACCAATGAATGAAATTTAAATATTTGTTTTTCATTTACGTACATAATTTACAGTCGCTAACGGTGAGGGAAAACATCGTGAGGAAACCTGCCTATCCCTCGGGACAGGTAATAGCCAGTGTCTGTTTACGGCGATACGGTAAACTACCTTACACGTTGAGTGCTGTCTATGTAGTGAAACGCGGGCTTCGAGTGGCCTAACATGTCTCCGAAATTTCGTACATGGGCACTCAAGCCTCTTATTACCCCGCCACAATAAAAAAGGCAGTGTGTATAAACAAGTCTTGAATATATGTAAATATAAACTCACATTTGGACACGTTATGCGGATGAATGATAGCAGATTGACAAAAGAAATATATATCAGTGAAGTGGAAGGGCGGTTACGTAGGAGCCGGCCCAATTAGATATATAACAGATAGACGCTATATTGATAAAAGGTGACGTTAGGAGTACGTTTAACCGCCGAGTATGTATGAGAAGACGTATGAGTGTCAATGAAGCGAAAGTGGTGTGTGTGTGTCAGGATCGGGACAAATGGGGATCTGATGATCTCTGCCTACCCGTCCACAGGGAATCAGGCGTGATGTGTATGTATGTAAACTCACAAGCTTTTAGGGTAATCAATGGCTAATGTCGTCACTAGAAAGTCGATTGGCTCCTCACAGATTCCGTTTCATTTGTTACTCTGCAACGTGATAATAACAAATATACTGCACCAAAAGGTTTAATATGTTACATGACGGTCTTTGTTCTTGCAAAAACCAACAGCTAGTATTAATAAAATAAAAGTCATAAACACATAGGTACATACATTTATGCAGCATTGTATAGCTTCTGTGATCTAATGATGCCGGACTGGCTAAAGACTAGCAAATTAGTCATTCAATCCTCAGACTAGTCTATAATGACAACCATTATGAAATATATACATACACGTCCTTTACCGTCTTATTACAAAAATATCAGTCAGTCTTGGCTTAAGCTAAGACCAAAAAGTCCAGACTTGGTACTGTACCAGAGTTGTTACAGGACTAAAAACTGTGTCTTATTACAAAAACAAAACAAACGGCGGACAAGATAGTCCAGAGATGTTACAGTACTAAATGTGATCATTCAATCATTCACTCGATTACGTTCCATTTGACATAGTATGATAATATTACTTCAAACCTACAATTATTTAACAGAAGTGATGAGTGATGTAAATATTTATTTATTACTTAAATCTTTTTCTTATGTATTTATAAATAAATAATTCATGGTTGAATAACTTCATTATTAATTAATCAATATCCGTCAAGCAGTTGGTGTTTTTTTTGTTTACAACACAATTGAGCACGGAACGTAATGCGATGCGCCATTACAATGAAGTTTGTTATGATTTTGTTATATCAAGTTTGATGTGATTTATTTCAGTGTTTTTGAAACTATCGTAGTGCAGAACCTGTTCATACTGCGAACGTAAATAAGATTACGTTAAATTTCGCCTATTATCCCGCTCAATAGCTTTGTGAATCAATATTTATAGTAGTAAAAGAATTTCTTCGTCACTCATAACATAATGTACAATTAAAACATCAAATTTATCTGCAACAAATCTAAATCATCATACCGATGTCATTGAAACATATACTAATCATTAATATACTTATTTTAGAAACAAAAACATTCTTTACTACAGACAAAACTATTGAATAGTTACCTCAAAATTATTTGTTCTAGAGATAAACTAGGGGCTACAGTAGTTTAACTTTAGTACCACAGATGTTACTGTACTAAGGAATAATTTGTTTTTGTAATAACGTTTTAGTAACATCTCTGGACTAAACCTGAGTTGTTCCTAGAACTAAACTTTTGTAATAAGACGGTAATGTTTTTCGAGGATCTGTTCATCCTATGTCGGACATTATAATATAACTACACACTATAATTTGTTCTACATTAGATTTTTTTCATTTTGTATTCACATTACCAACAATTTTTTTTACATACATTCATACACATCACGCCTGATTCCCTGTACAGGGGTAGGCAGAGATCGTGGATCCTCATTTGTCCCGATCCTGACCGACCACTCTCGCTTCATTGACACTCATACATCTTCTCATACAAATATGGCAATTATAGGTACTCCTAACGTCACCCTTTTTCAATGTAGCGTCTATCTGAATGTCATATGTCTTATCGGGCCGGCCTCAACGTTTTTTTCCTACAAACTTTCATTCACTTACGACGTTTCCAGTAATGCAGCAGCTAGATACCATTATATTCTCATCCCACACCAAAATACATACACAAATATAATTATATTTTATCTTGACGAGGATTCTTATAGAACAGCCCAACATAAAAGAGGAGCACATACCCCGCTCCATGACACGAGACAGCAACTGATTTCACACTCCTTGCGCTGAGCTAGCCTTCGAACAACAATCTACTTAGCCCTGTACTCACGCATTATGAGACAGTTGGTACCTACTTTTTAGGTATATACATATATACCTACCCGTACAGACGAATTAAATAAATAATAATACTTGTAAATAACTACCTAGAGTACCCGCCACATAAGGTGGCAGTAGCCAAACTTGGAACTAAATTTGACGTTTCCGCCATTGCGTGTTATTTTGTATGAAAGGTAAATTTAGTATTACCAGCGTTGTGTTTTTTGCCCACTCTTTGTAATTTTTATGTTTGTTAAGGGTGATTATAATAAATTGATTTCTGGAGTTTCTTGTTAGTTCTTCTCCAAGGGTCTCCGCTGAACTTCTTCTTCTCAATCGTTACGCTCTTATCAGAGCGGTCGTGGTCTTCATGACGTGGCATCTTGAGCAGCCGAAATGGTTGGTGAACTAACCTCGGTAAAAATATGTAAAGACAATGCTCAGTGCCATGTTTGAAATAGTTTTTTTACATACATACATACACATCACGCCTGATTCCCTGTAGAGGGGTAGGCAGAGATCACGGATCCCCATTTGTCCCGATCCTGACAGACCACTTTCGCTTCATTGACATTCATACATTCTCTAATACACTCTCGGCGGTTATAGGTACTCCTAACGTCACCTTTTTTCAATATAGCGTCTATCTGACTGTTACATATATGTCTTATTAGGCCGGCCCCTACGTAACCGCCCTTCCACTTCACTCATATATATTCCTTTTGTCAATATATAGTTTTTTTAATTTGTACTTAGATCATAAAATAACTTTCAAAGAGAGCTTATGATAGGGCCTATTTTGAATAAAAATATTTTGACTTTTGACTTTGGTATATTAATTTGTTTTATTTGAGTTTATAGCTCTGCAACCAAAGATCGTTACAAATGAAACCTCAATATAATGTATCGAGCCGTATGGCACAGTGAGTGCTAGTTTTGGCGTGTTTACTGGCAACACTGGATTACGCGACTGTGGGGACGCCTCCAACTGCCACCTTATGTGGCGGGTACTCTACACGGCCGAATTAAGACCTAAATAAAATAGAATAAAAAAAAACACTACCTACACATATAAATCATATATTATAGGTTTATACGTAGAGCTAATATTTAAAGAACATCAAAACGTACAAAATTTATACATTCACGTTCATTAGTCCTTGTGGTGGATAGAATCTTTTAGAGACGATAATATCACCTTTTTTATATATCCCCTAGGTCACTTTTTAGCATTTAGATTAGATTCTGATTTCATATGGAACATTAGTGGCAGGTTAAGCCCATCGGCTATATATTTGGTCTTACCCCTAGACCTTAGTCGCCTCATACGTCTTACTGGAGAGAACGGCAGCTAGTTAGCACTCTATTTACGACCCAGAGTAGCACAGGACATACATAAAGGAGGTTAACGAAAGGAATTTTTACAGCCAAAGCCTGTAGTATTTTATTATCTGTGGCCAAAGTGTAAGACAGAGTTGGACGAGGAAGGCCGCGTAAAACACACAGATCAAATTATAGGCATTCTTCTCAAGGCTGCAGTTGAAGCTTGAGATATTTATAGAAAAGCAAACGAGCTACCGTTCTTCCGGGCATGTCGTAGGAGGCGACTAAGTGACTAGGGTTATATGGATGGACTAGATACCTGTCCACCCCTATAGGGATTAAAGGACGTGAATGTTCTGTTATTGTTTACAACTTTTATTCCCTATCAGGTGGATAACAGCTTGTAGGAATGATATCTCCTCGGTCGTTACAAGAGTTACAATGGAACAATTGTGGAACATTGGCAGATTATTAGCCTGTCGGTCAATAGATTCCATTTACTCTAGTATTTTAGCAATGAAAGGTTAGTAAGCAGTTTTGCAAATACTTTAAAACTACTTATACTTCCTAATAAAGTTATATGTAGGTACCTTATTATATATATATCATATTACTTGTTGCTATATCATTATTTATATTACATTATCGGCAAATGTGAAAATGCTCCATTAGAACAATAAAACGGAGAAAATTGGTAACCGAGATCTTTCTCATCCAAACTATAATTGGCTAAATTCCTTTATATCACGCACTTTATATTATTATGTATCATCACTATTTTTGAATTCGCTTGCTTTTCTTTGACCTGCACGAATCTCCACATAAATATATGTACGAGTATATATTTAAATGGAGTGAGTAACTTAATATGTTATTCGTAATTCTACCATCACTTTTTTAGTCTTAATCGGATAATTATTATGTAACTGTCCTTTCATGTAACTGTTCTTATATGTATGTACGAGTATTGTTGTTTTATCAGTGTGTATAAATAGTGTTATGTCAAAATGTATATCTGTAGCAGTGAATAAATGTTTTTCTTTCTTCTTTCTTTCTTTCATCTCATCTATGTTATTATACTGGTGATATCATCACATTAGTTTTTCAAAAATAGCTTTTACATACCAAGAAGAAATAATAATTATTTTATTAAACAATAAGGTATATAATTTTAGACCTATCCGTCTATTATGCTCTTTACTGCATTTGTTAATGTATACTTACCATTATTTTGAAGTAATCCAAACGCCATCTTGCTGTCAAATAGACAGTTTCACAACATGGCTGACTGCTACGGAAGGGGCTGATTGCGGTCAATCTTCATGATTTTTTGTTGTTTTCTACGATTTCTCTTGCCTAATACATTGTCTTACTGCCGAATGTAAGTCAATGTTCCTGATGTATTTGTGCGCGTAAGTGAAGTAGTTCAGAATATGTTACTTATTGTATAATTATGTACTTATTGATGACCCGTGGAAAGTTAGGAAACGATGCTATCTATCCGGATTATTTGTCGTTCTTTTGACTAATTTCAATGTTATCATGTTACAGATGTGCTGAAAATGCCATTTAACTCCGTCTTGGAAACTAAAAAAGGAGTTGAAAGGGTGAAACTATCGTTTTCATTGAAGAAAAATAATGCGTCAACCCTTGGCAACGAGAAAAAAGTTGTAAACGGCAACGAGGGTTCTAAAAACAGTGAAACTTTCAGCACACTATCTGCTAACGGAGACAAGGAAAACCGGCCCTTCAAGAGGCCCCTAAGCAACACCTATCTTAATACTTTGAATGCTGCCAAGAGGTTAAAAACTATATCAGGGGAGACTAAACCTTTAGGTAAGTTGTGTATTTATGATCATCTTATTACTTTTCATACAAAACCTCATTATAACATCCTTTCATCAGTTGTAATTTGATTCACATATACTATGTTTTAAAGAAATAATGTTTCCATAGAATAAATATGTGGCTAACATTGCATTTAAAAACTGATTATGTAAACTTGCTTTCATGTACTTATTAGTGCTGTGCAGTTAACTGGATTAGTTTATTAGATCATGGTTCTATCAATTCTCAGCAGTATATTGGTGCATTAGACAATCTTATTTTTTATCAAAATAATGTAATCAAATTGATATCACATAGTATATACATACATATTTACTTATGTGACAACCATGAACATTCTGATATGATGTTCAATCAAAAGATTTTGAAGGTTTTTTAAATTACTTGCTCTTGATAAATCGAAACAAGTGCTCGTTTATCACAATGGTAATCCATTTTGGTGTAGTCAAGAGTTTGAGTGATGGATTAACTATAAAGGAATATATAAAAAGCGCACAAAAGGTTGTTGTGATGAATATTGTGAAGTAATATATTGTAGACAGTGTATGAATTATAGTATTTATGCACTCTATAGTTATATAATATCATATAAAAATCGCAGTATGGAATTCCATCTGAGACTTCTCTACTAGAAATAGGTCTCCAAAATGGTACACCAAAAACAACCAGTGAGTTTTCTTTGGGCAGAGTTCACAAACTAATTTACTGCATAGTCATTGGGATTACTGGTTGCACCAATCAATGAAATGTTGATTTCAGGTCCTTACTAAATCTCAGATTAGCAACAAAAAAAAACTCTGTCAATATTAAAATCGTATTTTAAACTGTAAACAGAATGAGTACCAAAAATGCTAGTGGTCATAATCTGTTATACTGTATGGCTATAGGGTATACTTGTAAAGCAACTGTAAAGTTAAATGCATAAATATATACACATCACTCCCGATTCCCTGTAGCAGAGACCACGGATCCTTTTGCCACAATCCTGACAAACCACTTTTGCTTCATTGACACTCATACACCTCCTCATACACATATATGTAATAGTTAAATAACTAAAAGTTAATTCATAAGATAAAGTAAATAAATAAATCTTGCCTTCTAGCACCAAATACCAAAACCCAGTTACAAGTACGCGTTCACCGCTTGTCGAGCGCTGCAATGTTGAATGGTCACCATCAGAACGACAATCAATATGCTGCAACGGAGGCTAATAAGAAGTTGCCCATCGCAACTCTGTCTAACCTTGGGAACACGTGTTTTCTTAACAGTGTACTATATACTTTGAGGTAAGAGATACATGCTTTGTCACAACATGCAATATAATTCTATTATCTCTTGTAGTAAGACAGATTCGACGTAGCTCAGTTGTTTGGGGCTTGGCTCTGTATCAGTGGGTACAGGGTTCAAATCCCGTTTGAACATGTACCAATGGAAATGAAGTTTAATGAATTTCTATGTACATTTTCGTAATACAAACACATTTACGAAATGCGTTGAATTATACAGTGAGAGAAAACATCGTGAGGAAACCTAGCTGTTCGTCAAACAGGTAATAGTTAGTGCTTGTAAATGGCTACATGGCTGACCACCTGTCACATAGAGTACTGACTATCTGGTTAACACGTGGGTTCGAGGTGTCCATAGAATTACTACCTTCGCAATTGCGGAGATGGACACCTGAACCTCTGACTACCCCGCAAGGGTCAATGGTCGTGAATGCGTTTGTTTGTTTTGTTTTAAGACAGATTGGATGATTTTCATAGTTATAAGCTGATATTAATGTTGAGAAAGCATCTTTTATATTTCCAACCATAAGAAAATAGTCCTTTCAGGATTAACAAAACTTCAACTCTTTCTTAGGTCACTTAACTTAATTTGGGTGCAACCTACAATTGCAGAAAACTCCAGTAAGCATTTATCTGGGTTGATATATTTACCAGGTGTGGTGATTAAAGTCACATCCTCTAATCCCTCTAGGGGCGGAGAAACCTCAGATATTATATATCATTGGTCACTTTTAAATATTGCAGTTGTGATAATGGAATGTTGTGGGAGGTTTCTAGCCAATAGATTCTAATTATCTCTAGTCCTTTAGTCGCCTCTTACGACATGATGATTGGCAGCTAGTTAGCATTCTTTTTACGTCCCAGGCTAGCATAGGACCACATTCTTCATTAATTCTACAGAGGTTATTAATGTATTGTTCCAGGTATGCACCAAGATTCCTACATAACCTGCACCATCTAGCCTCGGATCTAGCGAGTGTGGAGCAAAAGCTAGGCAGCATCAGGCTGAAGAGCTCATCTCTGGGCCGCAGCGCTGTGGGTCTGGTCTCCTCTGGCACCAGGTCTTACAGCAGCAAGGATCTGCTGTCGCTGGGCCAGTCGGAGAATAATGCTGGCAAGACTAAGATACAAGTAAGTGGTTTTTTGTTGTGTTGTACTATGTTTTATATGTGTTTAATATTAACAATAGTAGCTGAATAGGAACACTGGTTCTAGTTTGAACACGAAAGTATTGAAGTTACATACAAGTATATTTTGTTGTCATTATGCCTGTCTTTCTGTAGTGGGGTAGGCAATGGTTTTTGGTGATTAACATCCATATTTCTTATATGTACGTATACCTTGATACAAGTAAGCTATAGATTCATTATAACACATACTATATAACACATTATAACAAATCCACAGGACATAACTGAGACATTTAATTCATTTTTTACATATAATGCACAAATAACAAATTCTAACAAACTTTGTAATAATAATTATTATTTTTTTTATTATTATTATATTACAGATTATAATCTGACATCACACAATTCTAATTCACTCTTCATTAAGCCAACGAGTCCTGAAGACATTTCAAATATAATATGTTCATTAAAAAATACTTCTAGTGTCAGTTATGATGACATATGTACCAAGGTATTGAAATACACAGTACAAGAAATATCCCCTATCATCACTTATTTGGTAAATCTCTCGATAGAATGCGGCGTCTTTCCAGATTCACTTAAAATTAGTGTAATCAAACCTTTATACAAAAAAGGTGACAAAACTGACCTGCATAGCTATAGGCCCATGGCACTCATACCAGTTATATCAAAAATATACGAAAAGGTCATATACAACTCCCTCTATACATACTTAGAGAAATATATGCTGCTTGCACCTGAACAAAAAGGGTTTAGAAAGAACATGGGAGTAAATTCAGCTATTTATGATCTTCTTGACTAGGATTCTTGAAGGATTAGATCGGAGACTCTTTACTACTGCACTATATATGGACCTCTCAAAGGCATTTGATCATGTAAAGACTTCTATCCTCATTCAGAAAATGTTTGCATATGGTATCAGAGGGGTTTCCTTGGACCTACTTGAATCGTACTTGTCATCACGTAGGCAGCAAACAGCGGTAACAAAGATTTGTCCTAAATCAAAAACGGAAATAGAGTACAGGTCGGGCTTACTCGATGTCAGGGCAGGTGTTCCACAGGGTTCCATACTGGGTCCTTTACTATTTTTAATATACATTAATGACATGCCGAGTATAGCTAATCACCCGACTATTATTCGCCGATGACAGTACTATTTTGTTTCAAAATGATAATATAGAACGACATAGAGAAAACATACAGAACACTTTGATCCGCGTGCTTGAGTGGCTTAAATCTAATAATTTAAAAATTAACCTAGACAAATCAAAACTAATGACATTCTCAATCAAATCTAACAGTAAATTAGAACTTGACATACAACACTTAAATTATAATATACAAGAGATAGATGTAACAAAATTTTTAGGAATACACATTGACAACAATTTGACATGGAAAACACACTCTCTTCATGTTTGTGAAAAATTGAGTAAATTCTCTTACATGCTGTATCAGCTATCAAAAAAAGTTAATAGGGGTGCATTGTTGGTCGCTTATCATTCATATGTTGCATCTGCACTTAGGTACGGTATTATATTTTGGGGAAATTGCTCACAAAGAGAAATGATTTTCAAGTCGCAAAAGAGATGCATAAGAGCAGTACAGCACTTAAAGCCAACGGACAGTTGTAAAAAGCACTTTAAAGATTTAAAAATTTTGACATTTCCCTCGCTCTATATATTCGAAATTTGTGTTTTTGTGGCATTGAATAGAAATTTATTTGTTCAGAATAGGCGGCAACGGCATAAGTTTGATATAATTACGGCGAGACACCGAACCGCCTGCGTTTCAAACAATGTTTCAGGGATGGCGACTCGTGTCTTTAATGCCTTGCCTAGGTCACTGAAACAGATAGAGCTGCTGGCCGTGTTCAAAGTTCAGCTTAAGAAGCTCCTATTAGATAGAGCTTACTATTCTAATAAAGAATTTTTTAATGATAAATCGCTTAAGCGATAATTATATGATGCATTTAAAATATTTTGACAATGTAATTTTAATTTTAACTATTTATTTTTTGACATTCTTATAATTAATTTGTACGCCGAAGCATGACGGCAGACCATGTTAAGACCCTGTAACTTACATTAAGATCTTTTGTACACATGATTCACGAATAAATAGATTTTGATTTTGATTTTGAAAACATTGTATGTACCATTTTAAGATATAGGTTATACACTTATCACAACTGTCTTTTAGCCCAGAGCTGAGTAAAAGTTCTTACTTATTTTGCAGTATTTTGTAACAATAAGGGTATTTGAAGCTAATTGGTTAGTAATACATACTAATAAGAGGCTTTTGTTCCAAGATAATAATGTGCATACTTATATTATCGCTTTATAATTAAATCTAATCATATAATTGCAGATAGCGACAGAACGCCTCCATGAAACCTTTGTCCATTTGAAAGCAGCAGAGAGAAAGTGTATGGGAAGTAACTGGAATGACGCTACGCCTGAACCTTACGCTGCTGATGCCTTTTTGACTGCTCTAAGGGAAGTCAATTCTACATTCGAAGGTATGAACTTAATAGAGAATTCAGCTTCTTAGTTAATTAAACTTGCATACCCTTCACATCAATTACGCTTAGAAAGTTATGATAAATAAGATTTTATCATGTACAGTTCTGCAATTCTGGAGAGTGGATTTGTTATCCAATTTATTCAAAATTTTTACCAGATAGCTAATGTTAGTTTTATTTAGTTGTGTCAAATAAAACTTCCTTTTAAACATAAATTATACTGCTTTACCCATATTATTAACGTGCGGTATATACATTTTCTAGATTACATGGAGTGAAACGTCTCACATATATATTTGCACAAGTAGATACGTAGTTTTATTATTGCTAAAAGGCTGATACTAATCCTTAAAAAGCTAAAACCTTAATTTTCCTAAAGGGTACCAGAGTATTATAATTTTTGATTTCATTTCCAGGGAACAGACAGCAAGACGCCCACGAGCTCCTAATTTGCATCCTGAACAACATACGAGAGACGTGTCGAGCGCTGAGCACCCGCGCCTCCAGGTTGCATGTTAAGGAGAATGGAGACACGTAAGTGTTTTATACTATGTTTAGATTAAGTATGTTGTTAACGCAAGTTTAAAATG
Source organism: Leucoptera coffeella (assembly GCA_030578115.1). Lineage (NCBI taxonomy): Eukaryota > Metazoa > Arthropoda > Insecta > Lepidoptera > Lyonetiidae > Leucoptera > Leucoptera coffeella. The sequence goes on from JAMBLF010001220.1 coordinate 104,285, forward strand.
TACGGATATAAGCATGATCGTTAACAGAGATAATTCAAAAAGTGACCGGTGATGAATTTGTTGCTTTTCGTAGATTAAAACCCATATAGAGAATATGGTAGGTTTCAGCATAGGCGATAATTTCACTTACCAACTCAAGCAAGTTTATCCTGATGATCACTCTTCAGACTCCTTATAAACATACATAATCAATCACTTCCTTTAAGTCCTTCTTGGCTGGACAAGTCTCGGTCGGATCAAGATCAGTCAAGATCTTGGTTTTACACAAAGCATCGACTTAGTTACTTTCATCTTTAACTTGGGATAACAAAACGGGTAATTGATAATAATAAAACAGGTGATTTTATTGACCCCTAGTTCCTCAGTCGTCCTTTGCAACATGCCGGGTACAACGGCAACTATAAGGCATTCTATTTACGTCACCACCTAACACAGTAAAAGTTATCTATAAGTATGTTTCCATTTGTATATAATGCCTAACAATACCCGCCATTCTCAGCAACGGCCTAAACCGCCAGCCGTCAATAGAAGATGAAGTCACGAAGCTGGGCATCAGGAAGTCGTGGAAGAAAAGGAAAGAACTCAAGCTGAACGAGAGAAGATCCCCAGTAGAAGAACGGGCTCCCTCCCCACCGGATTCTGAGAAGGAAGAGAAGTCGAAACCCGGTTGGGACTTTGTGGCTGAGGATTTTGAAGGTATGTGTGGGTTACAAGAAAGGTGTACAAAGATGATGAGTATCTAGTATATAGGTCGTGAAGTGTATGTATGTCTAACGTTGTTGGAAGTTCAGCTATAGGTTTTTTTTTTTGGTTTTGAAAGATTGCTACCGTGAATAGATTTAAAAACTTACCTTCTTATCAACTAATCCACCTCGTTTATGCCTCGTTGATCGGGTATTTGAATGGAGTGTAATTGCCTACTTTTTTCCCTGATTGTATATATGTTTTTTATGGCATCTAAGGCAGACTTTTCTTACAAAATAATGGTGAAAACTCCAGTCCTATCCCCACATGTTCCGAGCACAATCGTCTGTCTAATGCTTTTTCCTTCCCTGAATGTGTGTATGTTATATGTGTGTATGTTACTAAGAGTAAGTAAGTTTCAAAGTAAGTTTTTGATTAATAACTAGCGGGACTTATCGCGTACGTTTTAATATAATAAAGTTACCTTTATTAACCATGGCTGCTGCAACGTAGCCGAAACGTCGGGTTAATAAAGGTAACTTTATTATATAAAAACATACTATTACGCGATAAGTCCCTCTAGTTATTAATCATAAGTTTTTTGAAACAATAAGGCTGAAAGGCCTATTCAACGAGCCCACTGTCTAAAACAAACCTACGTCCCCGTTCCAGGTGTAATGGTTACCAGGACAACTTGTATGGAGTGTGAAACGGTTCGAGAGCATCGACAGGCGATGTGCGACATCTGCCTGCCAGTCACTGAGGGCGAAGAAGAACCGGACTGCCACGAGCCTTTCAAGGCTGCGGCGCTCGCTACTGACTATTTGAGGGACCAGAATAAGGTAAGTTTTAGTGCAGTTAATTTAGCATACATACAAAATGTATGTATCATTATAAGTATTCCAGTTTTTTATGTGTGCGTTCGCGCAGCGGAAGTTTGTTGAATTGAAAGATTTTAATTATGCAGATATTTAGTGTATGACGTCGTATAATTGTGTATGGTAAAAAAAAAAATTGTGCACGCAGCCATTGTGGAGAAATTCACCAAAAACTGATTCCGCTGGGCGAACGTTCGCCCAGCAGAACTTTTCTTGATCCATTGACTTTAGAAGAAAAGAGATGTGTCCAATAATTAGTGTGTATTTGTGTGTAATTGTGTATGTATGAATAAAATTAGTGCATGCATAAACTTCGGAGAAATTCAAGTTTCCGCTACGCGAACGTTTGGCCATTAGCTAGTTTTCATACAAAGCGCTTACATAGAGAGCTGTAGATTTTTACATACGTTGTTTTGAATTTGTTTATATTTGTTTAAAAACAGATTTAGAAAAAAAACGTAAGGCTTAAAAGATAAAAATATAAACGTAAAATACGCTTATTAGGTCTTAGTTCTTAAAGTATGCACTTTGGGGTCTAGATTTTCACGTTTATACAAACCTTGTAAGTGTCTGCAACACGTTGCCAAGTATCAATGATGTTCCGTTAGTAATTAAAGAGTTATAGGACAATTTACCACGAATAGATCACTGTTTACAAAGCAATCAAATATCATGACGTTCTAATGACTATGACAGAAAGTAGGTACCGTTTACGTAGGTACTTTATTTAAGTATGCGCTTGAGACTTGAGATATGGTTGGTTTACCTTAAAACCCATACATTGATACACTCTTTATAGCGCAGCCGCCATTCTCTATTACGAAGAATACTTAATTGTGGTCTTTTCTATGTTACAGAGAGTTTATCGTTATAGAGAATAATGTTATAAAGAGTTAACACTGTATTTAGATTATATCTCAAGTCTCAAGCGCATACTTAAATAAAGTACCTACGTAAACGGTACCTACTTTCTGTCATAGTCATTAGAACGTCATGATATTTGATTGCTTTGTAAACAGTGATCTATTCGTGGTAAATTGTCCTATAACTCTTTAATTACTAACGGAACATCATTGATACTTGGCAACGTGTTGCAGACACTTACAAGGTTTGTATAAACGTGAAAATCTAGACCCCAAAGTGCATACTTTAAGAACTAAGACCTAATAAGCGTATTTTACGTTTATATTTTTATCTTTTAAGCCTTACGTTTTTTTTCTAAATCTGTTTTTAAACAAATATAAACAAATTCAAAACAACGTATGTAAAAATCTACAGCTCTCTATGTAAGCGCTTTGTATGAAAACTAGCTAATGGCCAAACGTTCGCGTAGCGGAAACTTGAATTTCTCCGAAGTTTATGCATGCACTAATTTTATTCATACATACACAATTACACACAAATACACACTAATTATTGGACACATCTCTTTTCTTCTAAAGTCAATGGATCAAAAAAAGTTCTGCTGGGCGAACGTTCGCCCAGCGGAATCAGTTTTTGGTGAATTTCTCCACAATGGCTGCGTGCACAATTTTTTTTTTTACCATACACAATTATACGACGTCATACACTAAATATCTGCATAATTAAAATCTTTCAATTCAACAACATTCCGCTGCGCGAACGCACACGTTTTTTATATATATTTTAATTAATATTTATATATTTTTTATGTTTTCTTAATATATCAATAACTTATTAATTTATTAATACATATAATGCTGTATACGCCCATAAAGTGTATGTGTCAGATATAGAGATAGTTTTAAGTATTGATTAGCATACATGTATGTCGATCTTTATTTAATAAATAAATAAATCAGGTAGGCAGTAGGTATATGATGCGGCTGTAATCCAATGGGGAAGGCCTCAGGCTTCTTATTAGAGGTCCTGGGTTCGAATGCCGGCTCTGGAATGTACCAATTAATGTGATTTTCATTTACGTACATATTTTACAGTCGCTAACGGTGAGAAAAAGCATCGTAAGGAAACCAGCATATCCCTCGGGATATGTAATAGCCAGTGCCTGTATACCACGATACGGTTCAGTACCTATCACGTTGGGTGCTGTCTATCTAGTGAAACATGTGCTTTGAGTTGCACTTACATAACATACTTTAAAATTTTAGGTGACCGACACTTAAGCCTCTGATCACCATGCCACAATAAAATTTAAAAGAGTGTGTGTATACACAAGTCATGAAGCGTGTACATGCATACTTACACATCACGTCTGATTCCCTGGAGGGGCTTAGAGATCACGGATCCCCATTTGTCCCGATCCTGACAGATTACTTTCGCTTCGTTGACACTCACACCTCGTATTTTATTATATTATACCGGTTATAGGTACTTCGAACGTGAAGCGTATATGCATTACAATATATTCCTGTGATTCCAGTACTGGTGCAGCACCTGCCTCCGCTACGTAGAGGCCCGTCGCAGCGCCGGCTACGCTCGCCTACCGCGGTTGCTAGTCCTTCAGCTGCGGCGGTTCAGCGGCGGCATGCAGAAGATCACGAGCCACGCCCCCACCCCCATCCGGATGCCGTGCTTCTGCGAGGCCTGCGTCAAGAGGGAGGGGCAGCCCTTGCATAGGTGGGTGACGGAGTGGTGGAAATGTGTGGGGTTTTGTTCTGAGGTGTAAGAGGCTGTAGCCCAGTGGGTAAGACCTCGGACTTCGTATGAGAAAGGTCCTAGGTTCGAATCCCGACGCATGTACCAATGAATGAAATATAAATGTGTTTTTCATTTACGTACATATTTGACAGTTGCTAACGGTGAGGGAAAACATCGTGAGAAAAACCTGTCTATCCCTCAGGATAGGTAATAGTCGATAGGTAATAGTCAGTGCCTATACGGCGATACGGTTCATTACCTATCACGTTGGGTGCTGTCTATGTAGTGATACGCGGGCTTCGAATGACCCATACCTAACATGCCTTCGAAATTTCGGAGATGGGCATTCGGGCCTCTGACTACCCCGCCATAATAAAAAAGGGAGTGTGTATACACAAGTCATGAAGCGTATGTATGTATGTGTAAGATGGTAAATGGAGTTATAAGGTCATTTATTTATTTCTTAACATGCCATACACCTTATGGCTAAGTCGGCTGAGTTATAAGGTTGATGGAATGCATTTGCCTAGCAAGAGGAATATCGTAACTTTTTTCTGAGTCTTTTAAGCATAGAGGTAATATATGGGAATCTTTCCAAAATTTGAGCACTCTAAAAGGGATAAAGACGTGATATGTGTACGTAAAAGAAAGTTACTAAATAACTTTCTTCAAAGATTGTATATAGCACTGATTAGGGTTATAGTTTTCTCTCTCTGCTATATTACTGTGAGGTGCCGTGGTACTAATAAAAAAGGCTTTAAATATAAAAATACCTTTTTATATTAACTATACATTCCTCGCAAACATTAAATAAATCTAGCATTTTTTTAAACTTATGTTCAAATTGCAGGTACACCCTCTGGGCAGTGATAATGCACTTAGGCCAGTCGTTATCCGGCGGCCATTACGTGGCCTACACGCGGGAGCAAAGCTGCACCGACCCTTGCGAGAGGCTCGGAGGCGGCGACGCCATTTTTCCCCCGCCCACCGGCTCCTCCTTCATGAGAACGCTGTTCAACAGGCCCAAACCTCCGCCGCTCGGCTGTACAGCCAATGAATGCTGTATACCCAAGCTGGCTAACACCGAGGATCCAGTATGGCTGGCCTGTGACGATGAACAGGTCAAGGTGATGCCAGAAAGCGAGTTTGAGGACCTACTGTCTCCGGAGCCTAAGTCCAAGAACGCCGGCACGCCATATTTGTTGTTCTACGTCAAAAGTGAAGTAGGTTAAAAAGTAAAAATGCGGGTATTTTTGTTTTCTAACAGTGTGGTCGGTGTGATTGTCGCTTTTTGGAGTAAGTGACAAGTGTTTGTGACGTGTTCGCGCCGATGTGGCCTAAAACATGCTTTGTGTTGACTTTAGTAGCATTTCGTATTAAAATTAAGAGCAAATGTCTATTGAATTGTACAGTGTACGTAGTTTAAGAAGATACGATGTAGGTTAATCGAGACGCTTAGTTCACTTGTTAACACTACAAAGCTATTGGTGTAATAGATGTTTATATTTAAAATTGATTCTATATACTCGTGCTAAACTACTATCCAACAGTGGCTCAAGATATTCTTCTTTTCCCAGCTTTTGTTGGTAATACTACATTCCAATGATCGTAAACTAATGTGGACTAGATAAAGGTACAGATTTCTAGTCCCATTTACTAAAGGATTTAAACCATGCAAACTGCATAGTCTTCCTAATTCATTATATGATGTGAATTACTAAAAAGTTGTATTTCTGATGGCTACAATATATGTTCTGTTCATTTTTGTCCTGACAGTTTGACTATAATAGGCTATTTGACTGATTTTGAAAAATTGTTTCAAATTATTCGTTGGTATATGATTAATACACTACATGTATATTTCTGCAAATTTTGCAGTATTTTCCGTAAAATATTGAGTTAAAATTTAAATTACAATATTCGCGCGAAAAACGCTGTTTCTGTAATGGCGGACGCCATATGATCTGCGTGACGTCACAGGCAAGTAAACACAAAGATCAAGTACGACAAACAAAAATAATAGCTAGTTTGCGGATTCACATAGAGTGTGTAATAAGGCGTATCAGAGAATTCCATATGTTTAAGCAACATTCAGTAATTAATTTAAATATACTTTGTGTACTTGACCATGTTATAATTCTTGCATGTGCACTATTTGAAGGGGATTAATAAACATAACCTATATATTTTGTGAAACAGCGACGGAAATTAATATAAAAAAGTAGCTTTATAAATAAATACTTAGATGCTTACATACCATCTTTTATATTTTTGAGCTCTGCAGCATAATAATCAGAGTTATTTTTAAAGAAAAGTTCAACCATAAATGCGTCATCTTAGGTAGATTTCTATTGTCGACTTGTACAAAATTCTTGTCCATTTTGACAGCAAAAACTATTGTTTATATCACTGGTTAATAGTGTCCTGCGGAATTCTTGTAAAAATAGTACAAGAAACGATGGAAATACGATAAAATCACACTAAGTGCATAACAATAAACAATGTTTACTTGCCTGTGACGTCACGCGAGGCGTAGCCAATCACAGAGCGTTCTTGTGAAGGAAGAAATTCAAAAAATTATATGAATTTATTATGTTTATTTTGCAAAATCAATAAATATTTTCGGATAAAATAGAGCTAAATATGGTTTTTTATATTATTACCTAATAGGATGACCACATTTAGTAACATATTTTTAATAGTGTCAAATAGCCTATTAAGAACTATATGAAAACCTTCCATTTGTATGAAAATTGCTTGTCACATTAAAGCTATATAAATTGATGTTGGGCCTAAAGTGTATAAAACTTGATGTTTAGATAAACTTGGAAAAGACTAGATAATTATACTAAATGAAATATTGTAACTGAGCTTCTACAAGTTCTATGTGATGCTTAACATTTAATAGATAATTGGTACCTTTAATGCTTGTACATTACTATCTTAAATGTAATTCATATTATGTACCTACATTGAAATTGAATGGTAATATTTCTGAAACCAATCCAGTTATTTAACCTTTGTGTGATTTGGGAATTCTTTTTATAATCAGATAACATACCATACGCTTCACGACTTGTGTATACATACTCCCTTTTTTGGAAGGGTAGTCAGAGGCTTGAGTGTCCATCTCTGAAATTTCAAAGGTATGTTAGTGAATCAAATAATTCAGTATAAAGCAATACATTCCATTGCGATTAAAATTTTCTTTCTAAGATTGAAATTGTAAATAGAAATCTTGCATTACAAATGCTTTGTACTTTAAAATATTTTAAGTAATTTAATACATCTTGCTGCGTTGTATCATTATAAATATGTTTATAAAAAAGTGTTTCGATACATATCTAGCTAGACAATAAAATGTTTGCTTCTTAAGTGTTTTATACATGATTTACATTTTGAACCCGCCTTGTATTGTCATTTATGCAATGTATTATTTTCATTATACTTGCATAGCGATATTTCAATCATTTTATATGCTTTTTAAATAACTAATGATGTACACACTTGCTACATTTTTTTGACGTCTTTTTTGTTTCTAACGCATTGTGTTACTGAAATTGTATAGCAATCAATCGCAAAATTTACTACACTGTCTTAAAAATGTTATACTACGATAAATACGAAAATTTTAATGTTTTCTTGTAACTGTGTATTTTAAACAGAATGCCAAAATGAAACGTTTTATTAAATACATTTATCAAATATTTAGAGTCTTCAATAATTGTGAAAATGTTTGATATAATATGTTCGTACTGGCTAAATACGATATAAATTATATACACAAACTAGTGCATTATATAACTAAAGTCTCAAAAACATTCATACTTATTCGTATAGTTTTGTTCTTAATTTAATTTCAATATGAAATTGTCCTACTTATTATATGCATATTTTTACTATGTATGTTACGTATATTTTAATATTTAGTTTGACATTAGTTAAAGAAAGATAGAAACATCTTTAAAGATGTTGTTACCAAGTTATATACATGTTCTCTCCCATTTCGTATTGTGTAACTAAAATACTGTCCGGTACCCATAACTACTTAAAATACAATCATATCATTATTATTTTGTCAATTTGCTTACATAACATAAGATTGCAAGCAGAAAAGGGTTTAGTAAGGCCTGGTGGTGCAGTGAAGTGTTTATACTATATAAAGCATACGGATAATAATTAAAAAATTGGGTACACGAGATATTGATCTTAAGATATACTTCATACCAGTATTGTTTATCAGTTAAATAAGTCATATTGTTGTGTAAAATCGAAAATAATCCGCCATATTTGCACTAAAATAGTATTTGTATACTGTTTACGATTATCTAGTCGGTAATACTTTTCTACAGTATCTTTGGAAACTTCCTCTCAATTGAAGCATTGATTCAATTTGTTGTTTTTTTTCTAATTCCTGTGTAAGTTCTAAGTTTTTTTTAATAAATTGAGTAAGTACAATGCAATGTTAATCTTCTGGTTTTATTGTGTTTTCCATCATATTCTATGATTAAAGGTAATTTATACATTAATATATACCCAGAATTTGTTAATATGTACATGATCAGAAAACTAGTTTCTTTTTACCCCTTAAAGACAAAATTGAACAAGGTTTTCGGCGTTGTTGTATTGAAAGCTCTTATTGATCTAAAAGTATCTTTTTAATTCTACCTTAACCCTACAGGTTAATATCAAGATTACAGACCGTAAGAGTATAACATACATATTATGTGATAACCTCTGACTTAACAAGAGGATTTAAGTCAAGTTCTTACAATCATTTGCCACGGTTTTTTATATGACACCATACTATATCTATAATACAACATCTTTAGCGTTGATGATCCTGTTATATTATTCCTGAATAAAATCAAAATTTAATATGCTGGGAACTCAATGCCTGGAGTCATAAGTTTGCGTATACACCTATTGCAGTCGTTTACTAACATAACAGTTTCTTTACATTTGAAAACTACCCTCATTTAGTTCCAAAATAACTAACTTTACGACAACAAAAAAAACTTCTTACAACAAACAGACTTACTGTCAATTTTAGTTCTGAAGCACTGATAAAATATTTTATTGACACTGAAATGATAACTTAACCCTCCGTTGACTTAAATCTATTGATAAAAACTGTCTGCCGGGTGACCAGTCGTATCAGTCGTGTTTTTGGTGTTGATTGTGCCTATTAAGATGAAAGCCGTGATTTTTGATAGAAATTCCAAGGTAAGTACTTTTTGTTCCACGATTTTGCTGCCAATAATTTCAACAAAAATACTAAATCAGTTGTTTTAATTACTTTCTCTCATTAACTAAATTATTACTTATAAATAATGCTAAGGTCATCTGAAAAACATTTAGAATGGAAATTCTTGAGAATAATTGCTTATAGTAAGTTAATACTTTTTGGTTATGTGAAGCAAGCAGTGTTTAGTCACATAATAAACGTTTAGGTGGAATGAATTAGGATATCTAATAAGACTAGACAATAGGTTGAAAAAAAACTAGTACAAAACATAAACCTTAAACAGTAGATAGGTAATTAGATAACCTTTTGTGATCAGTACAGTGTGAATATAGCATTACATTGTTAGGCTAAAATACTACATTTACATAACTCATATAATTATTACCCAATCTAATACATAACCTATACACATAAAAACTATTAAAAATATGCACAATTTTTGCATCTGGTAACAAAAGCCCATATTTGCCAGTATGTAGGCCACACTAATGTCATTGGGTTGACCTCTAAATCCTTTACGAGCTGTTTAATCTTTTCTCCTCTACAAAACGTCAATTCTTCGGAAAGTTTCATCTGCGCCGGCGCATACACATTCCGATTTCTGTGTTTATAAAGATTTTACTGCCTATTTTATCAGTATGGTAAGTAAGTTTATACATCTTGATATATTTTATATGGTATGTTGTGGAATAAGTAAACGATGAACAAATTATACTTATTACATTAAAAATCTTGTTTTCATACAAAAATAGTGTTATATACTATTCAAAACATATAAATATTTATGTAAAAGAGTAACTATTAATACTTTTTCTGTACTGAATTATTTTAAATATCATATACTGATTAAATCTAAATATTAATTGACGTTAAGTTGTAGTTAATTCTAACCTCAAAATATGACAATCTCTGTTCTCCGATCATATGATTATTAATACCAAACAATGACATTCAAACATTTACAGAATTAACAAATGCTAAAAATAACTCATATATTATAATACACTAGTGTGATAATAATAATTATGAATACACCTACGTATAAATAAAATTATGGAATTAATTTACATAGAACATCTTTATGTTTTTATCCATTAAACTTTCGTGTTTATATACTAGAGGTAGTATAATATATTTTATATTCATCGTCAATATTATATTAATTTAGATTTAGGTTATATTTCAAAATATCATATAAATGAGTAAATGCTTAAACCTAGTAGGTAGTCTGACTTTGTATTGGTTAGATTCATTCAAGGTCACTTGTATGATAGCAAAACTGTTGATATGCGTTTAGTCTCCTAGTGTATTATGCGTTCACATAGTGAATATGCGCTTGTCTATTAAAAAACACGTCAAAAAAAAAAATCATAATCAATAATATCACCAAAAAAGAAATGAATTATTAACGTATGAAATGAAATGAAATGCTTTTTTTTATTCAATATGAGGATTATAAATTGTATCATTTTAATTGTTTAATCGTATTTTTGTAAGTTTTTCTACATCAAACTGATCTTTTCAACAATCGCTGACACTATATCTTTTTATATTTTCTTTTCATCCTCAAAATGATTATACTTGAACTACGATTTCCCTAGCGTGTTTTTAGTAACAAAATTGTTAACAAAAAAATAAAATCAACCCGTGCTTTGCAAACCGTATTCAATGGCGTCAATATTAAATAAAGCGAGCGCACTCACTCACTGAACGATAGTGTATCACAATAGACAATATGAAACTCTATTCACTATAAGAGTAAGTACCTATTGTTTTTACACGTAACTAGATACGTAGTTGATAAGTATTCTGTTAATTTACACTTACCTGTCTGGGTAGCTACTAGCTCATTAGAAAGAATCTTGGGTTCGATTCCCAAATAGTGTTCATAAAACTTAACCGAATGATGGTTTTGGTTGTGTATGAAGGCAAAAACGACTAATATAGACTAGAGCATTTCAAATCTACGCTTTTAAGTGTATTGTACAACTTCTTTATAATGACTTGGAAAAAGACAAACGTATCTACGACCATTAACCCTTGCGGGGTAGTCAGAAGTTCAGGTTTCCATCTCCGCAATTGCGAAGTTAGTAATGTAATAATTACATGGAAATGCTCAATAAAATGATCTTGTTTATAAACCCAATACCTTAAAATATGTTATGATTTCTAGAAAAACATTGAGAAAAATGTCGTGAATATTACAGGCTATTATAGACTGAGAGCAGATAACTTACGTTTCTGTTTACCCCGTAGAGCGTAAACTGGTGTTATATTAACTTGAATCCACATCGATGGTTGGTCAGATGACATGTTGAAGATTAGAAGCTTGTAGGCCAATAAATACTAAAATTACGTCACGTTACGTCAAATGTATCGTTTTGTGCTGTCAATAAAGGATTTCCTTTCAAATCCATATTCGTATCTCCTGAAATGAAACACGGGTTATAGAAACATGGTTTGAACAATAGATATAGGTAAAGAGACTAATAGATAGATAAAGAGATAATATAAGAATAAATATGAGTAGTTAGTTAGTAGTATATAACTATGTATAGTCTGTATAAAACTATGGATGGAAATTGATCTACATCTACCCGTATGTGCTAGCCTGTCAATATTTCTCATACTTACAATCACAATAATACTTATAATGTTAAAGAAGACCTAGGTGCTTCATACATCATTATAAAAGTACAATTTGGTCCTTTAATCTCAGGTATGTACCACGTCGTTAGTCACATTACACGATCAGGGATGTGATGTCATGGCTCAGTATACGATGCATTAGATTTTCTCCTTGTCTTTACGGCTGATGACCAAAAATATATACTTACTAAAAAAAAATATTTAAATATTTATTTTTATAAACTTTATTTATAATAAATTTATATAAACTACTTATATTAACTAAGCAACCTAATAATAAAACTATAAATAAAATATTAGAGCCAAATCACTATATGACTTATAATATTATTAGATATTTTATAGATAGGACGTTTAGGAATTTGTGCATAATATGATTAAAAACATAATTATCGCAAACCGATAGAAATAACAATACACAAAAAAGTTATTACATACATAATGTTCCTTATCTCTTGGCTGAAAACTATAAACCATTGCGTTTTATAAAGGCATAAAATTGATAGCGTTTTGTTAATTGAATTGTCTTTCAATACAGTGAAATATTGTTGATTCGTAACAATTAATCATATTGATCAAATACGTATTGTTGTAACCTATTACATTGTTATTAAGAATTGATAGTTTTAACATTATCTAATATTGAACTAGGACGACGACGCTGCTTACAAAAACAAATCTGATCCCTCATAATAAAAAATATATTTTTATGCGAACTCTAGCATAATATATTCAAGAAAGGAAGTGAACTGCCTTTCCGTTGGTTAAACTAATCTATTAAACCCTTCTCTTTTTTTCTTTTTTTGTTACTTTATATATAATACTATATTATCATGGAGCCCTTGCATATATCTGATGATTTCGTTTGAATCTGCGTTATCTTTACATTTATTTTGTTACTAGACTAACGAATTATTTAACCTTATATCATACGCACTCTACATTGAACTTTTAATTTAGCACTTACCATAGCGCGTTGACCGACCGAAGGGACGATCGAGACTAAAATAAGTTAAGACGGTTTAAATTTAGACAATTCGCTCCGCTCTGACTTAGGCAATTTATAAAACTGTCAAGTTAGCTGTTCATAAATTTATTGCTTAAGTTTTAGTTATAAAAACTATTGAGTCCAACGGAAATTTACTTTTCGATGTGTACAGATTTATAAATAGCGAGATTGCCGCGTTTTCATGACATTTCGTTTGAATAGCGTTTCGCGCCTGCGCAGTGCGCTTGTTCAAAGCTACCCAGTGCGCAAGCCCGCCCTTTCAGTGATCTCTGCGGGGGAAATACGGAAGGGCGTTTCAAGATCACTCCAAGCCAGACATTATAACTTACTAGTGCACGGTTTTTATATCAGTAAAAAGATGGTTTGGACAACTATTTTCGATGTTGACCCCAAGGTAAAGTTTCCATTTAACTAGTTTTGATTGTAGTGATGTAATAGGTTGTTGTAATTTTGGTAACAGTAGAGCCATAGTTCTTAGTGTGTTTTTAGAAGGTCACACTTAGTAACAAATAGGGATAGACACCGGTGTTTGTAATATTCCATTGCAAATGTATCATTTTAATTAGCTTGCAGATTCCTAAAACTTAAACAATAGCTGTATATACAGGTTCACATGTATTAAAAATAATTTGTTATTTTTTGTTTGTTTATGTAATTGTCATAAGTATTGTATCTAGGTACCTAAATAAATATTCAATAACCTAGACGTGTAATATGAGTAAAATTACATCAACTAGAATATAAGCGAAATATAACTCCCTATTTTAAGTCATGTGTATTCATTAATGTACGTGTTAATTTATTCACACATAAATTTAAATATTAAGTAGGTATTATTAGTAATGTGTTATGGTGATTTACCTTAGTGCTTTAATAAATAGAGTCAAGAAGCAGATGTTGAACAATATTTGGTTTAGGAATAGAATGCCCATTATAATAATATAATACTAATATAATTTCAGACTCTCAGTGAATATTACTCATGACTACGTTACGTAGAAACTAGCGACAGAATCGTATGTTTAAATAACTAAAATTGTTAAAGAAAAATTGTGACAATATTCGTTTTAATATTAACATTCAGTTTGGACTGTTTGTGATAGATTACTGGCCTTTTGCCCAAAAACTATAGAATTAAATCAACTTACGTATGAATCACAACGCTAATCCTTTGCGGGGTAGTGAGAGTTCGCGTACTCATCGTAGCTGTACAGTAAAATGATTATTTGTGCATTGATAAGAGCTATAAGAAACGTTATAAATGATTCTTATCGCAATACTAACAATAAATCTAATATTTATAGTTACCTCATAGAAATGTTAAGATATTATTAGTTCTGCACCGCCTTTTATTATCTGTATTATTCCTTGCGTATTGTAACTAAGCAATTGTGATTCTAGTTGGTTCTAAATTCGGCCCCTCAAGTAACAACAAATTCATTTTGAATTCAATGTAAGGAGTATCCTTAATATTTATTTATTTATTCTCTATTGCACACACATCACATTTACACATGAACAGAGACAGACATATCGCACCGTAGGCCTACTTGTCCCGTTTAGTGATTACCACCAGCAGATCGTAGGGAGAGAGGTTACTATTTTATAAATAAGGTTGATATATAGGCTTAATATATCAACCTTATTTATAAAATAGTAACGTGTATCTACATACAAATACAGCCCTTTGCTGAACTTAATGACTATCCTATTATCATTAAGACATCTTCGAATAATCCCTGTATACATATTACACATAATCAATAACTAAACTAGAAATAATTCTTCTTAACTCTACCTTCTTCGGTAACCTAACGACTACCCTTAGCTGTTCACCATCCGAATCACAGATGGCGTTAATTTGACGACCCCCGTGGCGTGATCTACTAAACTAATTGTGAGATCCCAGGTTTGCTTTTCGGTGTGTTGAAAACTACGCTACTCTCTACTCTGGGACGCAAAAGAATAAAAACTAGCTGCTGTTCTTCCCGGCTTGTCTTTGGAGGCTACTAAGGGACTAAGGGTCAATGGAATCTGTTGGGCGATAGGCGAGCAACCTGTCACCAATGTTCCTAAAACTTCACAACCCCTTTTTTCATTATTTTACGTCCCAGGCGAGATAATAGTATAAATTTCTATATATGAACGATTGACTATTACCCTTAACAAAATTCTTTATCAATCTAACCAAGACGCTAGTTTAAAGGAAGTTATAGTGTTCCAAATAATAATAAAACATAAGAACATACGCTTCACGACTTGTGTATACACACTCCCTTTTTATTATGGCGGGGTAGTCGAGGCTTGAGTGCCCATCTTCGAAATTTCGAAGGCATGAAGGTCACTCGAAGCCCGCGTTTCACTTGATAGACAGCACCCAACGTGATAGATAGTAAATAATACTATAATTAAATTAAATGCTATTTTCCCCGCAGAGCCGCACCAGCGCAGTCCCAGCGATGCAACTTCACGCAGCGGACGCAGGCTCCCACCTGCAACACATGTGTGCCCTCGACATCGACTCCAGCGCCTCCTATGTGAGGCTCTCTGGCGTTATTTGCACCATCGGTGAGTATGGAATACCTGCAAACTACATAGTATAAAACAAAGTCGCTTTCTCTGTCCCTATGTCTCTTTGTATGTATCTTTGAAACTACGCAACGGATTTTGATGCGGTTTTTCAATAGATAGAGTGATTTAAGAGGAAGGCGGAGTAGGCTATATGTTTTATACCCGTGCGAAGCCGGAGTGGGTCACTAGTACATAATACGTAAAGCTTCAGTAACCTACCTGAATGAGACTTGTGTTACTAATACGAAATACTTAAAGCTTCAGTATGACACTAAACTTGTGTGAGTACTACAACGAATATCTTTAGCTATTAAGAGCTAATATTTTATTAGATAGTCGGTTGTTGCTCCAGGATTTCGTAGTGTGAAGAACAGAAGAACGTGTATGAGAAAGTTAATGTGTGTGAGTGAAGTTAGAGAGATTTGTCAGGATCGTTCAAGTGGCGATTTACCGTCTCTGCCTATCGCGTTAGGGACGTAGAGGTGTGAATATATGTATGTATGTCCTATATTAAACAGAAGCTGGCTAATATCAACACCGATAATAGATGCTAAGAGCGATTCAGGAGATATATCTAAATACGTATCTCAAAAGATATGCACTTGTGTAATATTATGAATGATATCGTGCTACAGTTTGCTGTGGCGGGTGGCGGTATAGAGATAGCAGTCCACACCGCAAATGACCACATCCTATGGATATTGCTGCGGTTACAATTATCGTTATCAATAGACCGACAAAGAAGAAGAATACATGATTGCCTATCACAAAACATTCCATTAAACCATAATAAACCCTTTACTTTTAAAAACCACATATTTACATTGACGGTTGCTCATAAGCATATAACAGTCAGACAAACGCAATATTGGGTGACGTTAGGACTACCTATAACCGTCGAGTGTGTATGAGAAGTATATGAGTGTCAACGCAGCGAAAGTGGTCTGTCAGGATCGGGTCAAATGGGGATCCGTGATCACTGCCTACCCCTCTACAGGGAATCAGGCGTGATGTGTATGTAATGTAATGTTTACATTATTACTACTCAACCCTTAGTCCATACTATTATTTTTATGATCTAATCGTGATGTCCCGGGTTCGACTCCCGGTGAAGTCAGAGTTAAGAACTACGCTTTTCTACTGCTTTCCAGTCTGGTCGTTCATTATATATGCTATATATGTATTTATCTACTTATAATATGTATATATTTCTTACATATACATTGACTAGTACCCTTAACACAAGTCTTAAATGTACTTACCTAGGAGCTAGTTAAATAGGCGTAATAATGTCCATACATTATCATTCTACTAAACTTCTATCTTCAACCAGGGCCGGCTTCCCGTGACGTGGCAATGCTTGAGAAGATGATGGAGACTGGCATGAACGTCGCCAGGATGAATTTCTCCCACGGTTCCCATGAATACCACGCTGAGACTATCAAGAACTGCAGAGTGGCTGAACAGAATTACAGCAAGAAGCTGGGCATGCCCTTCTCTCTGGCTATTGCGCTGGACACCAAGGGCCCTGAGATCAGGACTGGACTGTTGGAGGGTGTAAGTTTATGGGCTTAATAATAATATTTGGACATTATTACACCAATTCAACTAGCCCCTTGGTAAGTACATTTAAGACTTGTGTAAGGGTACTAGTCAACGTATATTTAAGAAATGTATATAGATAAATACATATATAGCATATATAATCAACGACCAGACTGGAAAGCAGTAGAAAAGCGTAGTTCTTAACTCTGCCTCCACCGGAAATCGAACGCGGGACCTCACAAATTAGCGTTCAGGTGTCTAACCGATCGCGCCACCGACTTGTAATAATATTATTAAAGCAAAGAGAAACCAGTGTCATGAGGAAAACTTTTAGCCTGAAATTGGGTTGGAAGATGTGGTGACTAGGAGTGACTAGCCTAAACTATGATATGGCTATGTACTCGTAGGTTGATGATAGGAGAATTATGAATTATATATTATAATATAATAGTCGTAAAACTCACATTGTGAGTAAGATGGTTTACGTAAGGATTGTCCTGAAACGATTCATGGCACCCATGTTATAGGATAAGGGTGGCATTCGCAATTCTTTTAACTGGTGATTGATTGAGGAGGTATAAGCTTTATTATATTGGTAGCTATTAAATACAACAACGCTTTGTGAAGTTCTGAATAAAGTTTTACGTTTGTTTCCAGGTCTATTATCTCGGCAAAAAATTTGTAAATATAGTTCTATATATTTAAACATAGTTCCCGAGTCTAATAAACCTCTCATTTCAGGGCGGTTCCGCCGAAGTCGAACTGAAGAAGGGCGGCTCCATCAAGCTGACCACCAACCCAGCTCTCCAGGAAAAAGGCAACGCTGACACCATCTACGTAGACTACCAGAACATCACCAACTTTGTGAAGCCTGGCAACCGCATCTTCATTGACGATGGCCTGATCTCCGTCATCTG